>JANHFL010002544.1:48742-59095 GCA_032468155.1 Oxyrhabdium leporinum | reverse complement strand
CTGACACAAGGGATGTCAAGCTGGCCACGCCCACCCCAGCCATGCCCCCCTCCCCCCCAAGGTCAAACACAACCCTGTTGCGGCCCTCAAGGAAATCACGTTTGACACCCCTGAACTATTGGCTTCTTTTCTATAGATTCTGAATGCTATATTGATTGTTAAATAGAAATAAGGAAAGAAATAATTTCCCAGTGAACTATTTCATGACTGCTGATTGTTAACATTGGTAGAATGAATTAGAAGATCTCTGAACTTTCTTTTGTAAAATACAGTATATCTTACGGAATTAGGATTCTCATGGCCACTTCATTTATTATTAATAATCAAACATTTGCTTCCTACCCGATTGAAAAAACGATTGATCAAATGTTGGCCCTTTGATTTATCTTCCGGGTGGTTTATAAGACATTAAAACGATCCCTTTCCATATGCTCCCTTTTCTCCTCCCACCCAAATTGTCTTCCTTTTAACAGGCAAAAAAATAATAATAATTTGGCCTTAATTTTTAATAGAACTAAAGTACATGGTCTTACTTATAAACTTAACATGCATTGATGAAACGGTTATATTTTCTGCCTAATAGGGTCTTCTGCTTGGTTGATCTCTTGATTTCTACAGAAATCCCATAAGCAGGAGAAACGAGAACCCTGCATCAGGATGAGAATTGTTTTAATGGATTGAAACTGGTCAGGTTAACACAACACACTGAATAAATCACAGCTGATAAACCACAATGGCTGGCTTCACAGAGTATGTTGAGATTGTTCAGTCACTTCAGGTTCCCAAAGGACATCATTCCACCAGAATTATCAGTGAGGAAATGCATTTTCTTTTTTAGTTCTTATGCCTCATAGCCAGTCACTTGCTCTTTTATTGGCTTTTTTCAATTGAGTTTGATTTTTCCAGGCATCCCAGCCTTTTTTTTAAAAAATAAATCTTGTCTGTGCTTTGCTTGCTTGTCCAAAATATATAAGCATCGGTTTCGTTGTTAGTATTTCCACGCGCGCTCTGGTTTTGTTTCATCTCTTCTTGAATGATTTCTTCTTTTTGCAATCCAAGAAAAATTATTTATTTCCCCAACAATCTTCTTCGGCACCACAATTCAGAAGCATGCATTTTTCATTCAGCTTTTCTGATCGTCTACCTTTTACACTATATGTTATAACTGGGAAAATAATGATTTTGGCAATATATAATTTAGTTGCAGGCGTGACACCTCCACAGTATGTATGTCATTTTTGAGCCTAGGAAGGTAAAATCTGCTGGCCACTTCAGTTTCCCTGTTTCTTTGCATTGGGTTGGCACTGCCTGTTAACATAATTTTAAATGGGTTTGTTGTTTTTAATATTGAGCAGCAGACCAGCATGTTCTTCCTTCACCTTCAAAAAGAGTTCACTTAAGTCTTCTCCGCTTCCAGGTATCAAGTGGTATCATCAGAACATCTCAGGTTGTTGACATTTCTCACAGCGATTGTAATCCCAGTTTCTGTCTCTCCTAATCCGACATTTCTCTCAGCACAGTCGACATCCATGAGGGCTCTCCCCTGCCTTGCAAACTTTAATTGTCACCCTTGTTTTAGCTGCCTCCTTCTATTGAAATACAATATTTTATATGGTTTTTATGTTTTTAATTGTACACAACTCAAAATCACTCTGGAGTGAGATGGGCCGCCTCTAAATATGAATCAATCAATCAATCAATGGACAAATAAATAAATATTGAGTACAATGACAGTGTACAGCCCTGACACCTTTCCCAATTTTAAACACTTCAGTTGCCTCACGCCCAGTTCTTATTCTTGATTCCTGGTCGTGATAAAAATTCGAAGGCAGAATGGGAGGAAGTTTAGAGTGCACCAATGTCTTTAAGGAGTTGTTCACAATTTATTGAGGCTAATACGTTGCCCAGAGTCACTTTTTATTTTAAATGTGATAAATAAATAAATACATAAATAAAGAAATGGAAAAAAGACTCTGGTCTTTTTTCATTTTCCACTGGATGCTACCTGTGTGATCTCAGGTGCCTTTGCCTCTTCCGAATCCATCTTGTACATCTGCAACTCTTTTTCCATGTATTTTTTAATATATATTTGTGCCATCTCTTCCTTTTAACTTCTTTAGAGCTTTGTCTTTTATTATGACCACGTTGTATTAAAATTTCCCTCAATTTCTATAATTTTCTCAAATTTCTTGTCCTTCTCATTTCTTGTTATTCTCAATTTCTTTGCATGCCAGTGTAGATATAACTCATTGTCTCTTTGCACCATTCTCAAGAATGTAGCATTTAGTTACACCAGTTTCGTTCTGCCTCTGTTGTCTTTTGTTTCTTCAGCTATTTTCAATATATTAGCAGACTGCAATTTCACCCTCTTTTTCTTTCTGCATTTCAATATATTTCTCTGGCTTTATCTTTGGTGATGTCACAAGGTTTCATCCAGAGTTCGTCAAGCACTCTATTTATCAATTCTAATGCACTAAATATATGCTTTACCTTCGCTGTATAATCATATTGAATATTGCTGAGATAATATCTTGTCTGTCTGATGAATTAAGTTGCAAAGAGAAGTTCATATGCTAGCCACAGGCAATACCAAATCTTGTTTTTGCTGATTGAGTAGATCTTTTCCATCTCAGCTCACAGAGTATATAGTAAATTTGATTTTGGGCTTATCCATTGACTAATGTCCATGTGTAAAGTAATCTTTCAGGCTGTTGGAAGAAGGTATTTTCTGTAAACATTGAATTTTCTTAGCAGATCTCTATTAGTCTGTCTCCTGCTTTAGTTTGTATACTGAAGTCAAATTGTCCCATTATTGCAGATATTATTTAGTTCCAATTTTAGGATTCCAGTCTCCCACAATTGTTTTTTTTTATTAATGTTGCAAGATGCTACAGAGCTGTATCTGGGGTTGGAAAATAAGACTTTTATCACTGCAATGTTAAGTGACTTGCCTTAAACTTAACATTTTGATGATGTAGCCAAGCAGTGACTTCGACACCCTTTTATTCATAACAATAGCTTCTCCCATTTCTGTCGTGAATTTCTTGTCTGCAATAAAGACCAGATGCTCTTCAGTTTTCTGTTTAGCTAAAAACAGGCACATCCATATTAAAACTTAGTGTTGTATAAAAACGCAGCCAGCGTGTCCTGACAATGTCTTGGTGTGTTTTCACAACTTGGAGTAGAAGCTGCAATGGTTGCTATCTTTATCAGACTATTCTGAGCAAGTAGTCCCTTTTCTTTCCTCTTCTTCAGCTCCTAGCGCGCCTCCGCAAGGGGTTTCTGTAGTGACCGTGGGAACCAGCAACAGTACTAGTATAAGCATATCCTGGGAGCCACCTCCACCCGGGGAACAAAATGGGATCATCCAAGACTATCGGGTAAGATGGATTCCTTGACAACTTTTGCAATGAGGGACACCCTCATGGAACTGAAGTCCTTTGGACTTCCGATGGTCAAAGAAGCTGGAGTGTATTATCATAGAGTTGGGTTGTGCATTGTAGATTGTCTTGTCCAACACCCTGGCCAATGCATAAATTCTTTGCTATGGTAGATACTGCAATCCAGTGATGTGCAGCTAGTTTTTTTGCTGGGTAATGTTTTCTTCAGCCATTAGTTACTATGGTCTTCTTCTTCTGGGCAGGTTTGGTGTCTGGGAAATGAGTCTCGCTATCACATTAATAAGACAGTGGATGGCACAATACGTTCCACAGTTTTGATGGGGCTAATCCCTGGAATGATCTACCGCACAGAGGTTGCTGCTACCACTAGTGCTGGCATCGGAGTAAGGAGCGCTCCAGTCACTATACAGATCAGTGAGTATCCAGGACTCCTTCATGTGTCACAGTTGGAAAAAGAGGATCTATTTCCATACAGTCCTGCCCAACCAGGTGGATCACCTGGGGAGGCTCTACGGCACATCCCTAGCATCTTCAAAGGTACAGTTGTCATATGAACAAGAGATGGTCTTTTCAGTGATGGCCTGTAAGAAATTGATGTGTTACAACAAAGAGGACAATGACTAAAATTACATCTACCACTATCATGCTTTTAGATGGTTTGAATGGTAGTCAAGATCCTCCTAAATATGTTTATTCAAAAATAAACCATCTTACAATGTCTCTCTTGCAAATGTTCCATAACTTTGGTTCTGAAACAGGAGCTGATACCAAAAAATAAGAAAAGTGATAAAATGCAATAGGATTAAGGAATTGCCACATTGTCGGGACAATAGAACAGCAGTTTTCTATTTTAGAACAGTGAAAGTAGAGACTCATATGATTGAGTGTTCTTCCATGCAAGCCCTGTTCCTACCAGAAAGAAAATTAGTAAGAAACAAGGCTCTTTCCTTGATATCTAATTCTATGTGTAGGAAAATTACAATCTTCCACCTGGTTACTGCCCTCACTGCATAATTAACCTTGCTCAAGCCTTGTACCTCTTCTGACTGCAAATACCTTTGCCTTCCATGTTTGCTGCAGAACCCCTGCCAGACCAGGATACTGTCCCTGTGGACAATGGGGATAGTGTGAGCCTTGCTGAGCAGATCACAGGTGTAGTGAAGCAACCAGCTTTCATTGCTGGCATTGGAGGAGCCTGCTGGGTCATTCTCATGTGCTTCAGTGTGTGGATCTATTGTCGCCGAAAGAAGAGAAAGGAGATGAGCCACTATACAGGCAAGATAAGCTCATTTTTACTACCAACTTCCCAATCTAGCATTCTTAAGGGAGGGTGTAGGAGGACTGCCTTATACCAGGTCCTTTGGCCTGTCTTTGATTAGAAGTCTACTAAGCCAAATGGAGCATCTCAGCACCACGGAGAGCTCCAGCTGAATCACTTGCTCCAAAGGTGATGTTGGACCCTACCCTGGAGGCTGGACCACCCCTCCTAAACATCTTCCCTTCTTGGAGAAGGGGAAAGCAGACTCCAGCTTCCCCTTCTGTTCTGTACTGTGTTAATGGGCCAAGTAGAGATTTGAGTACTGGAGCAAAATGTAGCCTTTGTGAATGGGACACCACACCCATTTTGGAGTATCCTTCTCACCTTTGGTGGGTTCCCTTTAATTGGGATTTGGAATATATGCCATTCTGCATGCAATGCACCTGCTGTGCCCCATTGTTTTAACTTAGACTCCCTGCCCATCCATGCTGACTCCAGCAATGATTTCTTTGAGCTGCCTCACTCTTTGCTTGCTTCTCTTTTCAGCTTCCTTTGCATACACGCCAGCAGGTAAGGCTTCATGCCCCCTTCCCATCATATTACTTTGTCCTCCATGCCACCAATTCTCCCCTTCTTTTGTTCTTGAAAGGAGCATCCCTGAGAGTCTGCTCTGTTCTCCTTTGCAGTTTCTTTCCCCCATACGGATGGACCAGCTCGTGTCGGCAGCAGCAGGTGAGTGCAGAGGTCTCAGGCTAATAGGAAGGATTCTCCCATAAGCTTTATTGGGTCTCCATAGTACAACCCATGTTTCTGCTTGATCAGGGCAAAATCTTAGATGTTATAGCTTAACTATAACATTTAATCAGTTAATTGATTTGGATTGATCAGTTAAATGCCTTTGGTCAACTAAGTCCTGCTAATCAAGGCATTTCTAAGGAGCAATAAGCATCGCAAGCGTGTTCTGAAAAGACAAAGTTCTTCCCTCCCTTTTTATCTCATATTAAAGGAAATGATGAAACCATGATGATAGTCCATCGTATAACTCTTTTTTGGCCGGCTGTAATTTAATCTTCATTTCAACCCCTTCAGTATTTTTCAGTGAAATAGTTAATATTGCAGGAGATCTCTCCAGAGTAGCTTGTTTCATTATATGCCAAATTTCATCTGTCTGTTTCAGGATCATTCTAAACACTTCACCCAGAGAGAAGATTAAAAAATTAATCCCAAAACAGAACAGCATGTTGGAATACATTAATCCCTCAAATACCAAGACATATATAAAGGGTTGCTGTGGAACATTACAATAATGCAATTATTTATTAAGAAATCAAGCAAACAAATAAATAACTCCAGCTGTTTTCAGTCAAGTGTTTTCCTGTTATGTTGGGGATGTAATTCTCAACTCCTCAGGACACCAATTTGGGTATCTGAACATTAGCAGCAAAGTTAAAAATGCACTAAATGTATTAAATTGAAACCATTTTAATCAATGTATTAACTAAAGCATGCACACTTACTCAAATTATTTTTAAATGCCTGTCACATTGGTCACCAAATAAATAAATTTCTGTCTCTCTTCTAGCCGCCCCGGCATGCTGGCCATGGCTACCAGTGCTTCCAGCTACCCATGGCTGGCAGACTCCTGGCCAGCCCCAAATCTGCTGCGGAATGGGAAGACAAAAGATCCTGGAATGGCCTGTTGTACAGGAAACCATAACGTCACCGAAAGATACTACAATGGTAAGAGTTCCATAGCGTCAATTGTGTCTCTCAGGAGCACAGAAGGTCTAGAACTGGCTAGCAGAGAGAGTCGGAAGTCAGTGCTTCTTTTTCTTATTTTCTTATCTTTCCTCACCCCTCCTTCCCCTTTCCCTCCCCACTGCTTTCCTATTTACCTTGTATTTTACATTACTTTATAACTCAATAAAAATGTTAATGGGAGAAAATAAAACTGGCTAGCAAAAGGCAAACATGCATTGCCCAGACTCTCTCTGTGAGTGAGGTGGGTGGTGTCTAAATTTGATATATAAATAAATAAATAAAAATATGTAGCCAGCTAGCTGCTCCATGGGAGAACAGGATGGGCAGGCTCCAGTAAGAAGCTTGATATTTTAGAGCAAGGGTGTCAAACTCAAGGCCCGCGGGTTGGATCCGGCCCACAGGGCTGTCCTGGTCTACCCAATGCAAAGTGGAGAGATCAGGCCAGCGTGGCTTTGGCCCGGTCTACCCAATAAGCAGAGGAAACATGCCAGGAGTTTGGGGAGTGGCGTCAAGCTGGCCACGCCCACCCAGTTGGCCACGTTCGCGCCCCCCCCCTGAGGTCAACTACAGCCCTGATGTGGCCCTCAATGAAATTGAGATTGACACCCCTGTTTTAGAGGATGGCTGAGAGACATTTCCCACCCAAGAGAAAAACTAAGACAGGATTTTGAAAATACAGTAAGGACCCTCTTTTCTCTCTCTCAGTAAGTTGAAATAAAAGATAGTTAGTATTCAAAACCTACAGATGTTAGAGGCATTTGGAATTGAGGCACACTGAATCTGCTTCAGCTCAACCCGAAAACCTGGTAAGGCTCACAATGTCTCTCCTTGTTTACAGATGCTGGGATTTCTAATTATATTGCTCAGACAGAGAAGTTTGGGACGGGGGTGTCCGATGGCCCCATATACAGCACCATTGACCCAGCCAGTGATGACATGAGAACCTTCAATGGGGCATTTTCCCAGCACACCACCCCATATGCCACAACTCCCGTAGTACCATATGGCGCAACTCATCTACACTCACCTGATGAAGAGGAAGGCCAATGGAACAACGAGCCTGGCATCTCTACCATCCAGTATGCCCAGCCCGACCGGGGCAGGGTGGAGAGTGGTAGGGACCATAAGCCTACAAGAAGCTAGACCATGGATTCAAATGTTTGATAATACAAGTCTAACTAAGACGTGGCTAGTGTAGCCAAGTTAGAGTTGATGGAAATTGTAGCCTACACTATCCCTAGTAGAGAGATCTTCCTCTGCCCTTCCCATCCCCTCCAAGTATATCATGTATCTAGTCTCAACTTGCAATGTGGTCACCTTGTCTGGAGAAGAATAGGCCTGGCACTTCCCAGAAAAGGATAATTCATCATTGATGACAATGCGATTCAATACGTGTACCATAAAAATGCATAACATCTTGTTCAAGAGAAGCACAGATTGTTGCAGAAAGATTAGGAGAACTATAAAGCTTGGCATACTGAGGATTAGGTGGCCACTTTAAGAAAGCATGCAGGTTCATTAATTTTAATAAGAGTTGTTCTTTGCAGATAGGACTAGGCTTGCAACCAAAGTCTTTTACCATAATGGAAGGTCTAACTTCTCTATTTCCGTAGTTGCTAAACCTGGGAAACAGAAATCGATGGGGAAGCCAGTAAAAACACCATCCCTCAATTGGACAGAAGTGCTGCCCCCACCACCATCTGCCAATGAGCTGAGCCAATATGTGGAGGAGGAGGAGGAGGAGGAGGAAGAAGAAGAAGAAGAAGAGGACGAAGAACTAGAACTCACGTAAGGGTCACCGGAGGACTGGGAAATTGCAGTATTTTACTGTGTTTTCCCTGCTGAAAGAGCTGGCACTGAAGAGTGGGTTTCATGTTCGTTTTAAGGCTGAGTTTGCACTTGAATTTTAACCAGCTTTTTCCAGAAGCAATGCATTTTCCTGTAGTACAGACTGCCCTAATGTCCTGCTTATGAACAGAGCAATACGCACAAGAGAAAAAATAATTATAATCAGTATTGCCAGTTTTGAAGTCAATAGTTCCATGCAGGATATCCTCAACTGACTCAGAAATCAAGTTTTAACCTTCAGAACCCTTAAAACGCCCCTCCACCTATGACTTTCTTCTCCCTTATCTTCTCCCTGTTGATGCTACGAGGAGCATGCATGTGTTCAATTAGGATACTAGTTGCATATTGGGAGCCTAGTCTTCCCGGCCAGTTTATTGGCTGAGTTCATTCATTGAAAACCTAGGAATTTCGCTTTGTCTTGCTTTGGCTGTAGTTTGTAGCAGTTGATGGCTCAATGTTCAGTGTAAGCCCAAATGAATTAATTTAGTAACTACATTAAGCTTGTTTTAGTCCACTGACAGCCATATAGATTGCTGGATGGCTTACTTTAGGCATCAGTGAATCCACAACGTGCTTTGTCTGGTTTGTTGCACAATGTATGAATAAGTGTAGGTCAGAGTTGTAATGGCTGAATATTACATATGAACGAGCATGTGTTTAATAAACCGTGGTTAAAGTAAGTCATGGCTTAGGACAATGTATGAACCTTGATAGGTCAGGGTTGGAGGAATGGTGTCCACCTCTGCCAGAGAGGACCTACTTAATGGAGAACATCCAGGAAGAAGAATGTCCTCCTCCCCCACCTCGCAATGATGCCTCGTCTCCTGCAAATTCCTATGGACAGCAGTCCACGGCCACTCTGACTCCCTCGCCACGGGAAGAGATGAGAGCTTCAGAGGATATTCCCAGGCTGCACCAGTTTGAGATTCCACATCTGCCCAGGTATGAGCTCCCCACATCTGCAGTCTAGGCACAGATTCCAGTCCTCCTAATGACCTGCAGAAGCTTTACGGTCAGTATCTGCTGTGTCTCTTTGCTATGGGAAGAGGCTCGAGACTAGGCAAAAGAAGGGTCATTTCAGGCAGATGTTAATCCACTGCAGTTTGAGTGCTAGTATAGACTTGTCCGTATTGGATCATATTCAATCAATACATCTTTCTCTTATCAATGTGTGCCATTAGCTCTTTTGATGTATTGGAAAAAAGGAGGAAGATCTATTAAGTAAGGAAATAACCCCCCAAGATGCCCTTCCCCCTGCCACCTCCAGTGTTTGGTACAATGGAAAGTGAAAGCAGACAGGATCTGTCATCTTGATGGTGTTCAAGCATACTATTTGAAATCTGAAGCTATGCCTATTCTCCGAAAACGTCTGATAATGTTCTACATTTAAGTGATTAGAAAATTGGGACGTCCCAAGAAACTGTCCCTTTAATCTGATGCTCCTTTGCTTCCCAGGCGGTTACCCAATGGGTCAGGTCCGTTGCCAAGGCCCTCAAGTCCTCCCTTGACTCAGTCTAATCCCAATCTAAACCTGCCCGAAGAGAGGTCAGAAGCCATGCTTCCCAGGCAAAGTCACCGGCGTAACCTGAGCCAAACACCAGCACATAGTACAGAGAATGTGGACTCCCCAGGTCAAGGTAAGTTCATTTTCTAAGTCCCTCTTCCCAGGTGTCCCATAACATCACAGGAACAGGGATGGCCGTGGCATCCTCTATGAAGAGAATGTCAGGGAATTCTCTTTACAGCTAGCTTCCTGTTACAGGAAGAGTAAAATATTTGTAGTGACAGGTAGTCCTGATTTACAACTGTAATGAAGCCTTTTACAGTTCTAAGTCATGCCAATTGTAAAGTGGGTCATCCATGTGCTGATCTGATTTTATTCCTTCTGATTGACTGTTAAGTGAATACCATAATTGTTACGCAAATATCATGCTTGTTGAGTAAACCCATTGTTTGCTATGGAGCATTTTTGCTAAAATGAGAAGTAAATATTAGTTTTCAGCAAAACATCTATCTATTTATCTATCTATCTATCTATCTATCTATCTATCTATCTATCTATCTATCTATCTATCTATCTATCTA
>JANHFL010002544.1:22459-33696 GCA_032468155.1 Oxyrhabdium leporinum | reverse complement strand
CCTTTCGCCGGGAGCTGAAGACCCTACTCTTCCGACAAGCCTTTCCTGACTGAGGGGTTTTTAAATGGGTTTTTAAAATGTTAGAATACAATGTTTTAAATAGTTGTTGTAAACCGCCCCGAGTCTCCGGAATGGGGCGGTATATAAATTTTAAAAAAAAAATCAGTGCTCCTCCGGTTACTTATTTCTCTGTTAACCAATCAAATGCTCCAGAAATCTGCAGGTAAGGGAAAAAAATTGAATAATCTGGAGCAGGAAAGAGCTGGCCAAAATCCTGAACAGGCTAACTACATAGGGCAATCCTGCAATTGTCAACAATTATCTTTATATCTCAACTTCCAATACCATGAAATGAAACTAGCAGGCTCAGAGCTATGACATATATGTATAATATACATAATGCATATTACAATGTACCTGGAGGCAATCAACTGACAAAAGGAATTCTAGCTTTAAAGTGAATTTAAAATGCAAATGGCAGGATTGGGCAGAGCTAAATGAGTTCAACCAAGCTATGGTTCAAAAGTTGGCAAACCTAGGCCTCTGCCAGCAAAAGATAAGGAGACATGTGAGAGGATGGCTTATAGGCACTCTAGTCTCATTAAAGCTTCCTGCAGGGTAGATGTTCCTGTGAGGATGTGTCATCATTCCAACTAAGCACCAAATTAGCAAACCAGATGTGATGCGGACTGATCACATCTCCTGTTCACCCTATAAATAATATTATACTAGAACTGTAGGGAGGAGGCTGTTGAAAAGTTTCCAAAACACTCCACTACCATGCAAGGCCTTTCACGTGGAGTCAGTGGGCACCATACATGGAAGAGGTTGATCCAAAATGTATACTTCAATATTTGAAATGATCAGAGTGGGGAAATTTAACACCCAGAATTGCAAAACTAGTTTGTTAAAAATAGCGAAATCATCATTTCTCCCGCATCAATTTCCATTTCCTAGACCATTGGCTTCAACGGGGAAGAATGTACATTGACCTAAGGTATATCAAGAAGCCGAGGCTCCAATCAGCCTTGTCCCCTTAGAGGTCTCTGAAGATGATGTAAACACTCTAAAGGAATAAGCTCAATAATTGAGAAGAAAGGAGGACACTTGTCAATCCGTGTCTAGGTTGATGAAGCTTAACAGACCAGCAAGAGAATGAATTTACAGAATTCTGATTCCAATAAGGAAAGTCAAGGGTGCCAATGCATTTTGAACACCTTCAAAAAACACCTTTCCCACTATCAGTCATGTCCTGTGCAGTGCTATTACCGCTCTCCCTCTTTTGTGGTGTGAAGTCAATGTGTCCACACCCACTTCTACTTTTCCTTTGAAACAGTAAAGGTATGTGACCTAGGGTCCAGTGGACTAACCGAAGCAGACTGGACAACACTGATGTGTAACTAATTGGATGCTTGGGTCCTGGAAATAATCATCATCATCGTCATCATCACTTTCACTATTAATGGATTTGGAGATAGAATGGGAGAAATCTGAAAAGTTAGAAAACCTTTTTTTTTATTCTAGCTCCCTGATATACCAGCAGAAGAAAGAGTTCTATAACAATCGAAATAATGGATCTGGGAACTTGGCTGAAATGCAGACAAAATCTACTTATCTCCAGTAAGGTTATTATAGATTGATCTGGCATCTGTTGATCAATAGGATCTGCTGCTTAGAAATGCATCTTTTCTCAGCTAAGCAAGAATAAAACTTCACAACCTTGAACATTGAAATGGTTCAGTTCAAGAGGAAGCATCCTTTTGATTGTCATGAAAAGGGTCAGTCTTTAAATGTTGACAGCATTTGAATTGGTCAATGATCTTCTGCTCTTGGTAACACCGTAGCTATTTGCTGCAGCATCGTGTCAGGAATAAATGGATCAGATTCAGACTTTTGAATCATTCTACCTGGGACATCAGAAGATGCATGTTCAAGATTTACAACAGAGCTAATGAAAAGAGTGGTTGCTTTGGTATAGAAATGGGAGCAAACACTTTTCAATTTCTGTCTTTTTTTTTACTGGTGGTATCCAACATACATGTCAAGAAGCAAAATCCAGGATTCACACAAAAAGAATTTGGGAAAAAGGAAAGTATTGACATCATTATTACCAAATCTTAGAGAGTTGTACTCTCAATACATTTGGAAAGGATTGAAAATCCTGGTTTATAATAATTGGAAGCAGCTCACCAAAACTTCAGTGGAAGTCTTCCTCAATCCTAAATGAACTAACACCTGAACTCTGGATCATTGATACGCAGAGTATATGCTTTATCACAGCTACCACCCTTCTTGCTCTGATAATACTATTATTAGAAATGTTCTTTACTAATAACCCAGTCATTTCACTGCATGAACAAACAAGGTTATCTAATGCCTCCTTTGTGAGGGATACTGGGCTTCACAAAGTTGCTTCTGAAATCATGTCTACATTGAAAACAAGACTGAATTACAGAATTCATTACCAAGGGCTGCAGTGATGGCCACTGCCAAGTTCATTTCATTGAAGGGCTACCGAACGTTATTGGACTTAATGGATGCTTACTAACTAAAAAAAAAAAAAAAGAAGCAGATCTTAAATACCATCTATTGGGGAGTAACAGGAGAAGCGAGCAATTTTCCTCTTGTTGATGCTTGCTAGGCTCTTGAATTGATCTGGCCAGCCGCTGTGGGACCCAACATGTTGAACCAAATGGTCTTTGGCTCTATCCCGTGCCGATGGTTGAATCATTTGCTCTGGTCTATAAAGCATCCCTCAACTCTTTTACGGAATGTTAGGATGCAGCTGAAAAGCAGCCATCCTTCTGATGCCAAATGAAGCTCTGATCCAAAGTGAGCATGGCAGAGAGCAAAGGCCGGGCTAGATATTTCCATTAGACAAGGCATTCAACTAATTGAATCTCTCTTGCCTGCTCACCGAGGCACGAAGGTGTGGGAGGTTGAAAGGCCCCCATCAGTCAGTGGCAGCATTGGAAATCAATAGGTCTTTCTTCCCTCCTCCTCCTCCTCCACCTCCGTTCGTTATAAACTTGAAGCAGTCAAGGGCTGCAAGGTTCGGGATGACATTCATTGAGTCTTTGGTTATTTGGACTCCCAGACACTCACACAAGCAGAAGGGACGGGAAAAGTGAAGTTCCCTCCTTCAAAATCAGATGACTTTGAGCAAAACTACCCCAAACAAAAAAACAACACACCCCACCCCTCCCAGGAATGGTAATGAATAAAACATTGTTCAGAGTAACCTATTTCAGTGGGTCCCACATGGCACATGGCAGATGTGGGTCAGGTAAGATGAACCTGTTGCACCTGACCAAGCGAGCTCATGTGCCTTTTGCAACAGAAGAAATGGGGGGGGGGAGTTGACAGGTACAGCAGCTAGCTAAATCACAGCTTGGCATGAGTTTGAAACCTCAACCGCCATCATCCTTTTATCTGAAAAGGTTTTCAGAGCTTCAAAACCTCCCATGTCCCACTGACCACTTGCAGAACATTTGCTAGGTGCCCCATCCTATAAATAAAGTAGCAATAAAGTTAAAAAAAAGATGCAACTTCTGCTATTTGTTATCTAGGCATGTTAGAGACCTAAGCACACCCTACTTTGCCTGGATTTATAATCTCCTTCTCCTGGGCCTCAAGTTTCTTTCCAAGTGACCAGAAATCTTGGCCTTAAAGTAATATTTGCCTGGTCAATTTGACTGATATTTCCCTATCTACAGTCTGACCTGGACACCCATGTCTTTAGCACCAGTCAAAAATGCAAAAGAAAACATGTACCATTTTAAAGTCCTGGTCCAAATCCAAATGACACCAGCCCTGAATCAGAGCTGCTTTCTGACCAGTTCCTCAATTTTCAGAGTAGGCAGGTACAACTTATTCTTTTCCATACCAAGAAATGTTACCTGGGCCTATTGGATTTGCCCAGGGAAGATGGGTGAAAATTGAGTCTGATTTCTTCTAAAAATCAAATCAAAAATAGGATGGAAAGAACATAAGCATTTTCCTTTTCTAAAAAGATGAAAGTAGGTGAGTTGTCCATTTCTACAGATCATTGGCAGGGACCACGGCTTTTCTGAATTAGACATCTAGCACTGAAAAAAATAATTCAAAATTCATCAAATTCCAAAGACCAAACTCCAACCAAAGCAGGACAGCTACTACTTTAGCATTCCTGGTAGGTGGCCCTCCACCTTGGAGCAACAACACTTGTCATTCGTTCCCTGTTGGATAGAAGTAGGGAGCAGCTGGGCTTCTGGTGCAGCTATCCTGCCTTTTCCTGGCTTAACAGCAGCCTCCCAGTTCTCAGCTGGTTGCATATACCTGGCTTCCATCTCCTCCACCCAATCAGTGCTCCATTCCCACACAGGAAGGGGCTGTGATCCAAGCCTTTGTTGCACTTCTTCTGAACTCTTCATGAGAGCCTGAGGATGCAGGAGGCCATCCAGAGGAGATACAGGAGGCAAAAAATCTGCAGGAGAGAAGAGAACAGGCACATCTTCACCATCTATGCATCAGAAGATAAGAAGTGGAGCTTCCAAGAACCCCATGTTGTACTGGGAGACCTGTGATGTGAAGCCATGTCATTTGGATTAGGATCAAGAGAGCCAAATCCTCTCTCTGCCATGAAGCTTATGGATTGATTGAGAAGATGCTGCTATCTCTCAGTTCAGGCTGCTTCCCTGGGTTATTGGAAGTGCAAAATTAGTACGTCCACCACCTTGAGCTTCTGGAGGGCATAAAAGCAACAAATAACTATAATGGCCCATTATAGCTCAGGCAAAGCTTCCACTGTCTGCCTAAGTGCGCCCAGGGGAAACACATGGTGTGTACAGAAATAGGCATTATTTTGTTTAGCCTTCAACAATCCAATGACCTCAGGACTTCAAATCCCAACATTCCCAGCCAGAGATGCTTTAGAACACTCTAACTAATTCACAAGGTTGACGAGGATTCTTGGAATAATTCCTGGAATGGGGGAAGAGCTAAATATATGGAATATTTTGGGTGACCACGAATAGTTCCTCTGTTTCTAAGGAGCGTTTCATGCAGAACATAAATTTATGCCGGCAAAAAGGCAGAAAAGAAAAAAAATAACCACAACTGCAAAGTACCTTGAGTATCTATAATGGATTCCAAATGGATACATGTGTGCATTTCAAGGAAATTATCAACAGGGTAAAATTCAAGTCACAATTAATTTATAGCTAGCAAATTACAGATGCCTGAGGCTTTCAGTTCATGCTTCCATTCCACTGATGGCTGCAGCTGAACACCAATTGGATGCCATCATGTATTATTATTATTATTTGTTTCATTTTCATTTGTTTGCGCTGTGTGTAAACATGTGAACGAATCCATTGTTAATATATAGATGGGAAGATAATGGTGCACTTTTCTGAAATTTGCAGTACAGTTCTTGGCCCAGCAGAAAAAAAGCATGCACGTTTGTGTTTTCAGGGAAAGGTGATTTTAGGAAAGTTAACTTAGTATTTGCCCAGTTATTTCTTGAGTTACAAAGATATGGAGGCAACAAGGCAACAGAGACTAAAATGCAAGCCCTGAAATTGTTAATGGATTGAAGAGTAGAGTGATCTAACGTCTTCTGGAAATGCAGCTATTTCAGGCGATCCAGTCTAGATGCTTTATGTAAAGTGGTGCTGGATTAAGAAGAGACATTCAAAGGCTGAAACCCCTCACTTTCCCCGTGGAAAATTCAAGATGCCCTGATCCTAAATCCCTTTGTGTTTTGCACTGCAGGGACTGGAACACAAAATACAGGAATCTGGTTGTGAGATAGAGAAGGCTGTAAGGATCAAGCAGCTTAAGTCTGGATGACAAAGAGGGATCTGGCTGAGTAACTGACAGAGCTTGGGAAAGCTTCAAAAGAATCAATTAGAGAAGGTGGAAATCTCGTTTTTGCCTTTGAGGGAAGGAGCATAGGAGCAGCCATCTGGCTGTTTTGTTCCAGGACTGCATATTTGTGTCTGGAAGCCTTTTTTTTTTTTTTTGCTCCTTCTTCTCCTTCTCCTGAATTTGCCCCCACAATTTTTTGCTTCCTTGCTTGCACCATCAATTTTGGCATGTTCAGCTCTCTCAAAATGTGTAGAAGGAGAGGGGGGAAAAAAACAAAACCCAAGCAAAATCCTTATTCTAACAGCAACAGAGAATTACTGCAGTGATAAATCAAGTTCTGCTTTCCTGGCTGCCTACATTATTATCAGGAACAGCGATTGAATGGAAGTGCTCAAACCTGAACAGAACCTATCCTATAAATCAAATCTTCTGTCCTTTCTAGAGCACAAAAAAAGAACAAAAAACAACAACAACACCCCACTCTATGGCTGAATTTCACTGCCCCACAGACCATCCTTGAGGAGGTCAAGGGAACATGCTGATTCTGCTCCTATCCTTGTAGGATTTTTCAACTGCCAGGCGGGGAAAGGCCCCGGTTTCACCTGCAAACATCTTGGCCACCCAGTTAACTAACAATGAATGATGCTACAACAACTGGTAAGGATGTCGATGTTATTGAACTGACCGAACTAAAGTGCATTGGAATGTTTTACTTCTCAGCAAGCTGCAAATCTTCAGCTTTTATAGCATAAGAGAAATCATTTGCCTTGCTGTATCTGTTCATAATCCGGTCTCAATAATTCATGCTGGGCAGGAAGACAGAAAACTTGTTTTCTACTGGGTTCCTTTATCCTAATATTGTTGTCCCTGACAGATAATGATTCTTCAGAGTTTCAGGCAGGAGATTTTTCTCAGATCCCTCTGGATGCAAAGTAAGTGCCCTTTTATCAAGCTTTTCTCCAATTCTTCATTCTGCTCTTGTTTTCTAGTACTTTTAAATTCTTTGGAAAAAAAAAATGAATGCCGCGCAGAAAACTTCTGAAAATGTTTTCTACTGGTTCTCATCCATTAGATGAAAGTGAGCTTGCTTTTGACATTTCTTTCAAAGGAAAAGAGAATGTCAGTGAATTTCTTGTGACTGAAATTTGTTATTCTCATGCTTAGCAACGAAATGGACTAGAAATGAAACATCCTGTTTTCCGATGGTCAATTTACCACCCTGGTTTTCCATACCTTCATTTTAAAAAAATGGAAAAAAACCAACATTATTATTAATGGTCTCTTCCTAGAGCGTTTTTTTTTTGTTTTGCAGATTTCCCCTTCCCTTTGTTTTACATATAGGGCACTTCAGAGAGTTGGAGGATGGGTAATAGCAAACCACCCTAGAGAAGCATCCTCCCCTATCTCCAATAATAATGTCAGTTTAAGAAGTAGAAAAGTAATTCTTAAATCTACTGGGATTAAAATAGGAAGCAGAAGCTTGTTTTTCCAGCACACAATTAGCACAGTGTAAAATTAAAAGCTGGAAGCTATGATTAGAGTTTGAACTGGAACTGTGCTGAAGGCATTCTGGAATCCCAGATGACCAAGGAGGCCTTCTCCATAGACTCACTCTCTTTGCAATGAAGGAAAAGTATAATTCTCTTGCCCTATTATGGAGCACAGATAACATGCAAACATAGTTTGGGGGTCCATCTAATGTGAGGAAGGGAAGGGCCAGATGCCATTACCTGTCAAAGGTCTGTCAACTTCCTTCTTTGTCAGCCCAAAGCAGAAATTGTCCACTGCCACTGCCAGGGCTTGAGCAAAGTTGGCATCCAACAGGAAGGAACCGTCTGAAGAGCTGACCAGGCTGCAGCGAGTGCTGGTGCCATTGTCCTCTGAAACAGATCCCCAGCCATTCACCAGGGAGCCTCCTAGGGATGCCTCGTCTTCGCTCAGGCTGGATGATGGAGTTTGGCAGGAACTGCGGAAGAATTTGGTGGATGAACAGGGACCTTCCACCATGTTGGGATCCTCATCTTCCTCCAACACATCATTTTCCAGCAGCTCAATGGCCAGAGGACCACAGATATAGCCATAGCTATGGGATGGAAAGAGGATGTGGGAAGTGGCTGAGTCACTGTCATCTGGCTCCCTTGAAAGAGAGAGAGGACCATGCTGGTGTTAGAACCTGAATAATAATGATAATAGTAGCAACAGCAGCAATAGCAATAGCACTTAGACTTATATAGTGTTTTACAGACCTCTCTAAGCAGTTTGTTTGTTTGTTTATTAGAATTTGTCGAACAAAAATGAGAACAAGAATAAAAGAATAAAAGTACAGGGACAGGGACAATAGGCACATTAGTGCATTTATGCACGCCCCTTTTACTGACCACTTAAGTATGAAGTAAGGTCCACAGAAGTCAATTTGTGACTGAAACTGTGAAAATTTGTAGCTGAGACAACTGAATCGTGTAGAGCATTCCAGACTTTGACAACTCTGTTACAGAAATCATATTTTTACCGTCAAGTTTAGAACGATTTACATTCAGTTTAAAGTGGTTGTTAGTGCACGTATTATTGCAATTAAAACAAAAAAAAAAGTCATTTACAAGTAAAACATTACTAGGCATAATTTTGTATGCAAAACCTATGTCTGACCGCAAGCGACACAGTTCTAAATTATCCAAACCGAGAATTTCAAGCCTAGTAGTGTAGAGAATTCTATTGTGTACAGTTTACAAAGTCAGCATATTGCCCCAACCACCTAGGTCTTCATTTTACTGACCTCAAAAGAATGGAAGGCTGAGTCAACCTTGAGCCGGGTCAGAATCAAACACCTGGCAGTGAGTAGAGTTTAGACTGCAATCCTGCACTCTAACCATTGTGCCCCCATAGCAGCTACAACAACTGCCGCAGCAAATGAACAAAGCAAAATCCCAAAATAACTGAAGTGCCTCTTGAACGCCATCAGTCACACTGACAAAATCACCATCAGTCAATTACAAAAGGCAGCTTTACTTACAACAGCTTACATCCTGCCACAATACCTTTGAACACCAATACCAAATAGCAACATGTCCTTCTCATGGGTCCTTGGGGAAGAGGACTCGATAGTTGGATAAAAATGCCAAATCCAGTCTAAACATCTGGCTGACTGTGCAACAAACTGTAATAGCAACAGCTATAACAGCTGCAGTAGCAAATGAACAAAATTAGAACAACGAATTCAGCAACCGATGAGGAAAGGCACTAATTGTGTTTTGGCATTGATTACAATTTCTAAAAATGGCAAATGGATGATGATTGGACCTGCATCGAATGGTAAGAGGGGAATTGCTAATTTTCATTCTTGAGGCAACCTGAGCTCAAACTTCAATCATTCAGTTTTTAATCTGGTCGCAAACCAGCAAATAAAACCCCAAAAATGCAATTAATTAGGGTCAACAGAAAAAAAAATGCACTGTATTGTAATATCACTGTATCACGATAAATGACATGACATGACATGACATGACATGACATAAATAAAAGCATCTTGTGAATGCATCAGAAAAACAAAAGCTTCCCACTATTCAGTCAGAACTGAAGAAGCTTCTTGGATGAGAAGCAAAACGTTTTCAAGGGAAAAAAACAAGAAAGTCCAGTTGCCTTTTGGAAAAAGTACCTCTGGGACTTTTAGCCAAATTAGAGGGCAGATTTCAGCCTGGAAATATTATAGTTGTGTCCGTATATGGTGGTCATCACCAGAGAAAGAGGACTTCTCTATTGTTCCTCTTTCTTACAGCTTTTCCACCACCAATTCTGATGTTGTCAATCAAAAGGATCTCTCTCTCACACACACACACACGCACACACACACACCAGTTTCAGATGGGGTGAGGGGTGCAGTAGTGAAGGGAAGCAGATGGAACCATCTCTTCCTTCCCACTTCATTGCTGGAGGTCTTCAGCGGTGAAGAAGGAACACATATCACTCCATGTGATGAGCTGTTTGGATTAATTCTGTCATAACTCCAAGCATCAAACAGCAGAAAATAAAAGAAAATCCGTTGTGCATCTGTCTCCCATCAAAATGGCCAGTCATTTTCTCCCATGCAAACCCAGCTGAACTGAATGGATGAGGGATAGGTGTGTATGTATGTTGTTTATCTACAAAAATGGCATGAAACAGGCAACAGCACATTACAGTGCTGACAAACAGCCTTAAGGCTGTTAAGCTATCTCTATTCCTATTATTTATTCTATCCAAACCAAGACTATCCACCAACATACATTGCTCAAAATTCATGCCATTAAAAAAAAAACTGTTTTCCTGCCTTAAGTACTTCATGGATAAAATCATTTTTTTCCCCTTAAAAACTGTACCCTTTTTGCTATGGATCCTGGGAGCACACCCTCCCAAGTAATGCTATCCTTAAAAGCCTGATTGGAAAAATAATAATGGTTTTTATTATATTGTCTGCTTAACTATCTTCATTCTGTTGCTGGTCTTTTAGCCAATATTGGTAGGCTGAGAAGAAATTTAACCTTTCTACTAAGCATGCATGACCTCTTAAGCCAGTGTTTCTTAACTGGAAAATATGTGGACTTCAACTCCCAGAATTCCCCAGCCAGCTGACTGGAGAATTCTGGGAGTTGAAGTCCAAGCATCTTCTAGTTGACAAGGTTGGAAAACACTGCCTTAAGCAAATGCAAATAGTCCCGTGGTAGAGACTGGCCACAGACCTCAGTAGAAATAACGTTGCTGTTTTCTGAAGAAAGGAGAAATGTAGGTGAAACTGCTGGCTCAGCTACAGAGACCCAGAAAGGAAAACCAATATTATAGAGGGCTGTTTTGGCTAGCAACTGTGTGAGTCTTCACGTCTGGATTCCTCATCAGCTCAGTTAAAATACAAGGTCACTGAAGACATTAAATTAACAAGATGGATGCCACTTAAACAAGGACATGCTGTTCTTCACTTCATTTCTTTATTTAGAAAATGTACGGGGCCGCCCTTCTTAAATAAATAGCTCTGGGAGGCTGGTCATCAAGACAGAAGAAAAAAAACCACCGTATGATAAAACTCTGTAGAACAAAAAAAAAAAAATGCAATTAAAAGAATGAGCAACATATAACAACAAAGGCCTCGCATAACTAATTGACAAGATAAGAACATACGTATTGTGTTCCACTAACATTCTGACCCTAATTCCCGGGATAATCCATAGTTGAATACTTCTCAATATTTCTCTCATTGGAAAAGACCCTGATGTTGAGAAAAATCGAAGGCAAAAGGGGAAAGGGAGGATGAGGATGAGATGGTTAGAAGATTAGATAGTGCCACAATTAGATATTGTCATCGACACAATGAACATGAACTTTGACAAGCTCTAGGAGACAGTGGAGGACGGGGGGGGGGG
>JANHFL010002543.1:416694-436963 GCA_032468155.1 Oxyrhabdium leporinum | reverse complement strand
GGATTTGAACCGCTAGATTGAATCAGCAGAAGTGGCCTGCAGTTCAACACTCTAACCACTGCGCCACCTAGGCATCCCATAGCTAGGGGAAGCACTTCATATGGGAACATGAAAGCATACCTTTTCTGTTCTAGAATTCTTTTCCAAGAGACCAGGCTTGATGCTGACTTTGGAATTCCTTTCCCACAGAGGCCATGGGTACCAGACTTGTCTGCTTTCATTGCTAAGTGAATACCTGGCTTTTGATTCTAGTATTTTAGCCTAAGGAAAAATTGCCCAGCCTTGCTATTTGTCCATTGGTTTTCTATTGGTATTTTTTTACTGTACTTAATTTTATTCCATTAGCTTATTTAATAAAATGCTTTATGAAGGAAATTTGGATAAGCAGAAA
Organism: Oxyrhabdium leporinum; assembly: GCA_032468155.1. Lineage (NCBI taxonomy): Eukaryota > Metazoa > Chordata > Lepidosauria > Squamata > Cyclocoridae > Oxyrhabdium > Oxyrhabdium leporinum. The sequence continues at coordinate 436,572 of JANHFL010002543.1, read as the reverse complement.
TAACTTTCCTTGCCATCTATAGTTAAATTATACCATTTTCTATGGTAATCAGTATAGTTAGTGTTGAAAGAGTAATAGACAGAAGTATGGCACATAAGGGATTTGTATAAGTTTTTGTTTTGTTCTGACATTGTTTTTAGCTGCTGTAAGACACACAGAGTTATGTATTTGAAATGGATGGCCATATAAACAAGGGTAAGTCGGTAGGTAGACAGACAGGCTACCTGTCATGATAGCTATATGAGTCATTCGCCATTAGAAACAGTAATGGTGGCAGCCATTGCTAGGACATCTTCAGACATCTTTAGACTGTGCATCAGTTATGCCTGTTCCTAGATTAGGAAGCTCTGCTCAGTCATTCATGCCTTAGTCCCTTCCCAGGTGAATTATTGTAATGTACTCTGCATGGGATACAAATTCACCAGAAAACTATTATTTCTCTCTCTCATTTATTCAAGTGATATAACAAGCTTGAGGAGTGGCTCAAAAGCTATGTTCAGTTATAAAAGGAGTCAGGAGGTACAAGCTAACTAAGCCATAATGCTTGGCTGCTGAAATATCAAAGATGGTTTGGCTTAAAACACCTTTTCTGATGATGACATATAGGTAATTGCAGCATTGTGGTAATTTTAGTGCTGAAGCCTAAGAATGGCAATGTAATGTGTTTAGAATAGATGCAGGGAGAGTGTTCTACAAACTTGAGATGTGTTTCTGAAGCCAAATTATTTTCCTGAATAGAGGATCTGTTCATTTCAGAAATCTTTTTCACAAAGAGAAAGCTCTATGAAGTGTGATAAAGCAGGGGGTCATTGTATTTAGTCAATATTTAAATTTAAATTTTACTGTATTATATTGACATTACATTACTACATTTAAACCTTTTTAAAACTATTTACAGTATTATTTCACGGTCCTGTTTGGCCATGAAGGGCAGAAGCCACTTGAACTCCGTTGTGAGGAAGAAGCAGATGGAGAAGAGTGGGTGGAGGCTATTCAGCAAGCCAGGTATGAAATTCCAATACCAGCTACTAATAATTTGTTTTGGCTAAGGAACAATGTCTTCCTTCCTTCTTTCCTTTTCTCCCTTCGTCCTGGGGATTTCTTCATCATTACCAGCTCCTTCTGTGCCTCCTTCTCTTATAATGCAGAAAAAGAAAAGTTCAGGCCAATACTCTTAAAAATAAATATTTCTACATCATTCATAACTCTCCAATGTCCTTCTTTACCTGTAGTACTAACCCAGCATGATTCATCTATTTTGTCTGTATGGGTAGTTGTATTTTCTGAGATAGGAGCAGCAGCTTGAGTCACATTTATATTGTAACAGTAAAGTAACATGAAGAGCCATTGCTGAACTTGGGTATGTAGACCATTTTTTAATGGTGTCGAGTCACCTCGAACCATGAAAAGGGTGGAAAATAAAACAAACAAATAAAACAAGAGAAGGCAACTTCTGGGCCATATGTGGCTTTGCAGCATTCATTTTGTAGTTCCCCCCTAGTATCCCTGGAATTTTTCACCCCTTAAAATATATAAATAATTTCCCCTTCCTTATGGGTGGATCTTCTTATTGAGAAAAGGACAAAATGGATGCCTTAAGGTATCTTTTTTATCCATTAAAATTCCAGATATTTTTGAAAAACAGTCTGAAATAAGTTACTAACCCACTCTGGTAACACCATGACATTAAAATACACTCTCTAAAAGAAGATGCTTACTTACAGTTTGATCTTGGCCTCTGTGGCACCATGCTAGAAATATGATCTAACTGGAAGAAGTTGCTTTGTTCCCCTTCTAAGGTGTTAAGAGGAGGATCTTACACTGGATATCAGAGAAGCAGCTGGAAACAGAGCCCTTCTGGAGGGCATTTGGTTGGGTTTGTAGGTTGGCTTTGCTATATATTTTGCAATTTGTATTTTGCTTTTATTTGATGGTAGATATTTTTTGTATTTGTATCTGCCATCAAAAGTCCTTTAGGATTGCACCCGTCTATAAATTTAATAAATTATTTGCTAATGCTGAATTTCAGGATTTATGGTTTTTCAGATAGTGTGAGAAGATTGAGAGGGAATTTCTTATTTCAACATTACATTTTTAGTGAAGGAGTTGACCCGAGCAGACACACTTGTACTTTCAGCAATCACCCAATTGAAAATCTTGTTAACTTCTAATGCTGGCTGTTCTTGGTTGTAAATATTCCTCTGAACGCAGACATATGTCTGGCTACAGTTCATTATTATCATCATTTCTTATTGTAACTTATTACTTTTCTTTGTGGGGTTTTACAAAAGGTATTTTTTTCTTGGAACAAAATAAAACATATGGTATAAATTAAAAGAGCATTCTTGTGTTTGTTATTGTAATCACAGCTGTAGGAATTTAGGTGTATCCAATTCAGACAAAATGCAAAATGCATGATGTTATTAACTGAGAGCTATGCCTTTCCTGATGCAGCACTATAGATTATGGCTTCTATCTCGTTTTCCCATGGAAAATAGGAGGTTTCCCAGTTTGCTTAGGCTGAAGACTGTTACAGTTGTAGCTTTCTCCTTGCTCCATTGGCCTCTCTTTCTGCTTGTGAATAGACGGGATGGGCATCTGGAAGTAAAAATAGCTGCTTTCCTGTAAAAACGAAGGTGCCTCATCCCAGCATAGTTGAAGAGTACATATAATTCTGCTTTAGTAAAAGCATTCATTGAAGAGGGAACTGGCTGGGGCTCCTATAGATTACATGAGTTAACAAATCTTATCCTTCAGAGATCATTGATATTCAGCTGATGGAATAGAAGCAGACTCAAAAAGTGTGTTCTTGATAAAGATTTAGTGATTTGAGTGCTGTTCTCTCTGGTTTATCTCTGTCGTTGGTTGCCAGAGGATTGCTTCTGTTGTCACGCAGTGCCATCCGCTTCAAAAAAAGGGAGGAGATAGGTCTACTTGCCATTGAACGTACTGCACTTTCCTTGTCTGGTTTACTTTTTCTCCTAATCTGAAGGCTGTCTTTTCCCTGAATGACTTTGGTTTTTGAACAGGCTGGTCAGACACTTTCCCTGCATTTCTTTCCCCAATTTCCCTTGCCACTTTCTCTATGGCTATCTTGGCTTCCTGTCTGTAGAGAACTACCAGAAGGCACTTTTGCTTAACTGTTGTCTCAGGACCTGAGAACATGAGTGCACAGAGTACAAGACCGAAAGAGAGCATTTCCTGCATGACACAGGAAGACCTACTTTATAGGTAGAAGAGGTAGAGTAAAACTTTTATTGTCAGATCAGTCTCCAGGAATTGGGAATAAAATGCCTTTTTGGAAGGTGGCATCACTCAATACTACAGGTTTTTTTTTAATATATTCATGCTTGTCCCAAAGCCAAACAAAGCATTTCCATACTGATTGCACAGCTTTAGTGTTGAGACAACCTTGAGACAAATATATGGTCAAATTGCTATGACCAAAGAAAAATCAGTTTTTCTAAAGCCAATGTCTTACAACAGGACCTTTGATACTTCTCTCGGGTAATATCAGTTAAATAAAGCATGCATTCCATAGCACATTATGTTACAATATTTATTGAAATTAACAATGAATTTATTAAAAACTCTTTCCTTTATGTGTCCCCAAATTAAATACTGGTTCTATACCAGGGAAACCAATGTAGAATGCCTGTGAGTGTGTAGAGTAGCTACAGTTTATATAAAATAATAGGAAGCTTACTGGTCAAAAACCACCTAATGGAATAAATTCTGTTTTGATAAACATAAGAGTATCTTAACATCAATATTACCAATAAAGCTCTTTTTCTCAGCCCCGCATATTTAAATATTCCCGGTCAGATTTATATATAAGTTGTAAAACATAAAAATGTGTGGGAATACACTTACTACGGCAATTTGTTTACTAAGGATAATGGAACCTAGTATTTTGGACTTTGTTTAAATATGTTGCCTACATAATTTCTAACAAATATTTTCATTTTTTTTTCAACATATAGCTATTCAGATATCCTGATTGAGAGAGAAGTGTTGATGCAAAAATATATCCATCTAGTTCAAATTGTAGAGACAGAAAAAATTTCAGCAAATCAGCTACGTCATCAGCTTGAAGATCAAGACACGGAAATTGAAAGGCTTAAATCAGAGGTATATTTCAAAATTCATTCTTATTGTGCTGCTACTGCTGTCTAATTTAGTCTGGCTTCCTTTTCAATCATTGGCAAAAGTTTAATTAATTTCAATAATTATAGTGAAACTTTGGGTAGGAGTTACACCTCTGAATATGAACCTTATTGCCTTTCAATTTTGTCTAGTTTATTAATGAATTTTATTAGTCTTGCAAGATTGTTTTTGAATGTTTTTTGGAATGGTTGTCTTTTTTCTTTTTTACAGTGGATTGCTTTGCTTGTTATTCTAACCTGGGGAAGCTAAAAGCAAATAAAAAAAACTATCTGTGACAAATTGCTTTAATAACAATCCTGCTTTTTTAGATTCAAGTACTGAGAAAATTCATGACTTTCAGATCAAACAGGTGTTGGACTATATATGTTTCGTATAATGCATATTCTTTGGCCTTAATCTGAAATAATTCTCATGGGAATAATATAATTGAAAGATTCTACTACGGGTCATTATATCTTGGCAGCTAATTGAACACAAAAGGTATCTCTTTGCCTGCCTGAGTGTTATTTTATATAGTCCTTTTTCAGAAATTGAAATTTTATAAAACCAGACTTAGACTTAGAATAACTTTATTGTCACTTTAAATGTACGCTAATCAGCATACCTTAAAATGAGATTTCATTGCATACAGCTCTCAAAGGGCACAATATACACCACAATATACACTACATAAACATGACAAAAATTAAATAAATAAATGTATGTTACTATGCAAAGTTCCAGAGGCTTGAAATTACATCTTCAAAATTTCATGTGATATTCTGAAATCTATTGAAAACTTTAAGATTTTACATTTTTGTTTGTTGTTTTTACTAGATTGTAGCTCTCAATAAAACAAAAGAACGAATGAGACCATATCAAGGCAATCAAGAAGAAGAAGATCCAGATATTAAAAAAATTAAAAAGGTACTTTCCCACTCCATTTAGATGGAGAACTGATAACAACATTTCCTATTTTTCTTTCAATTAAAAGAAAATATATATTTATTTGAATCGAGCAGCATAAGATTTAGTAAGTGTTCCAGAACAATTATCTTGATGAACCGGTGAAAGAAACAGTGATGTTAATAACGTCCACATGGCTTAAAATTCATGTATCAAAGTACTCTGTGAAAACAATTATAAAGAAAAAAATTCTAACTATTGCATTTTTAAGCTTTTGAACGTAAGGTATCACTAAAAAAAGAACTTTGAGTTGAACATCTTTTAAGGGAAGGTCCTTAATAGTTGCTATTCTGGCGCTGGAAGATGGAAAAGAGAAAAAAGGGAAGAGAAATTTAGAAGTTTATATAGCCAACAGTGCATTGTTTTCAAAGTATTCTATAAACATACAATTATGGATGATAATGATACTTAAAACAATAGGTCCTATTATTAGCATTTTTCCTTTACATTTTACATTAGAGTTATATATTTGTGGCATTTTGACACATGCATTGGATAGAAAATACACTATCACTTTGTTTGACTATTTAAAACTGCTTAATCATGAATAATGGCATTAGGTGTGCCAATTATTATTTATTCCATGTGCTTATACCCTATCTTCTCTGGGAACTCAGGGTAGCATACATGAATCAATTCACTCCTTGTTTTGTTCCTAAAGTGTCCAACATCCTTGGGAAGTAGGTTGGCATCAGAGAATGACTTGTCCAAAGTCAACAACTAAACACCAGGATGTTGAATATGAGTCTTTCTAGTTGAAATCCATCAACTTAACTGTTATGCCAGATTAATTCCTCTACAGTTAATTTTCATTTAAATCAATACAATTTATTGTATAAGTCCTAAGGGAATGTTTCCTTTCCAGTTGATTTTAAATGTGAGATGTTGGTAAAAATAGAATACATTAAGTAGAAGCCTATGCAGAGTTTTGGATTGAGTGTTCAGGTGTTCTAAAATGCATATAAACTCATTAAAATAGATGCATCCTTACCCCAGAAACAGGCATGGCTGTTTTAATAAGTTGCGGATTAGTTCTGTGTTCACTTTCACTCATGTTCCATTACATATTCTCTAAAGCAAATGTGAAGAATGGCTACTTGAATTTGCTGAATTTAATTCTGATTTAGATGTGACTCTCAAATACATTTTTGCTGTGCTTAAATCAAACCATGCATCCTAATTCTTCTACATAGTCTCCATTTTCTAAGCCAATCTACAATGCCAAATATTCTAAGATCAGCTAAACTATTCTGGTCTTTCTAAGCATGCTCTAAAATAAGAAGTAGAAGAATAGTTGCCGTTTTATATTTATTAGCTGCAGACATGTTTGCCTTCCTTTCCTGAGACACTGATATATCAATACATCTATTTGAATGGGATATATATGTATTTCAAAGACCATTAAGAATGTTTTTTTTTAATCAGGTCAGTATGAAGTAGTTTCTCTGAAGGTGGCCAAATTCTGTTATACTGTATTTAAATTAAGAAACCTTAGCTGCCCACTGTTAATCCAGTACCAATCACAGTATATTATTCTGTCTTTATTTTTTACTACTAATGTTATTTTTAAAGCTTTTATTTGTAATGCTGGTCTGTGACTGTAATAAAAATTGACTTTTTTAAAAAATTCACTCTTTAGGTACAGAGTTTTATGCGTGGTTGGTTGTGTAGAAGAAAATGGAAGACAATAGTCCAAGATTATATTTGTTCGCCACATGCAGAAAGTATGCGAAAAAGAAACCAGATAGTTTTCAATATGGTTGAGGCAGAATCTGAATATGTGCATCAACTTTATATCCTTGTGAATTGTTTTCTAAGGCCCTTAAGAATGGCTGCAAGTTCAAAGAAACCACCTATTAGTCATGATGATGTTAGCAGCATCTTCCTCAACAGGTATTATTGGATACATTTTTAAAAACTCATTCCAATACAATTGCATGAAATTTTTTCTGTTTTGATTTATAGTATTAAAAATCTGTAGAATGTGTAATACATGATTGCATTTAATTTTTGGAGCTTTGAAATTGAAAGCTCTTACTGCTTTTCTCTGCGTGGCAGGGGAAGACTAAATGAATTCCAGTTTTTCCACCTAATTGCGGTAGCTTCATGGGAAACTAATTTATGTTGATATTTTCAACATTAAATTGAATAACACATGGCCTTGGATATTATAAAGCTAGTGAACAGGTAATCCCAAATGGCTGAATCAATGTTAAATGGTGCATCTATGGACTCTTCAATATCCTTGCAATCATATGAATTAGGATAGAAGGTGCTAGGATGCTTCTCATCCTAGCAAATCTAGGCATTTTAGTTTTACTTCCAGCTCTTTAGATAACTTAGGTTTGGGGTGTTTTGTGTAGCTGATGTGCGTGTATTAGTAACATTCAAGTGATCAGATTGGCTTAGAATTTAGTGGGACCAAAATTGTCACTCTCCACTCATAGAATGCCCAATTTGGAGATATTCTGCCCGCCACTATTAAAAGTGCTACAGATGCTACTTAATAATCATCCTCATTTTGTGCCTAAACTAGAACTGTTGATTCTGTTTATGATTGATATATTTAATCTTTTTTCTTTTGTAAATTGCCCAGAGTTAATGTCTGTATGAATTATTTAAATAAATATAGTTAAATAAAAATATTGTTTATTATTTCAGAACTATGAAAAATGCTGCTCTGTAATTTTATTTATTTTAAAAATTCTAACTCACTGCATCCCAAAAGGTTTTGGGATGGCAGTGCTTATTTAGATATCCTGTTTTAATGATTATTTCATTATATGTGCTGATAATTTTAAATAATATATTTTACACAGAGATTTTTAATTTTTTGTTTTATTTTGTCAACTCTTATTTCTCTCCAGTGAAACTATAATGTTCCTTCATGAAATATTTCATCAAGGATTAAAAGCAAGAATAGCAAACTGGCCTACCTTAATTTTAGGTAACTTTGTGTGTTGGTTTCTGTGTTTAAAAAGTAGCATTACTTTTTTTATTTGAAAATTAAGATTTTTTTAGTTTCCTTACAATAATTTGCTTTATTTTTTATTTACCCTATTAGATAAATTTAGAAACTTACAATATCCACCTGTGTATTCTTTATTCCAAAAGGACTAACAATGTTAGGAAGCTGCACTGTCTTTCATTACTATGATATAGTTTACAGCTTTTTTTTCCCTTGTCAGAAATTTCTTTTTTTAAAATAACTATATTACAGGCAGAAATAAGACAAATGTGATTTTTCTATCGTTTAAAGTTCTGTCCTAGAATGAAATATATTTGCAAAGAGCCTTCAGGTTAAATTTGTTAATACATAGATAAAACTGTATCGATCACTTAATGTTCTTAGAAGAACTGGGCAGTCAAATTGTGATAGTATTAGGGGAAACTTTAATAAAGACGCTTTCCTTTTTAACACCTGTAATTATACAGTGCTACAAATGGTATTAATGTGGTTTAGACTGTTTATTTCTATGAAGGAAAAGGAATGACTGCAAAAATCACCTATCTTTTTGTCTTTATAGCTGACTTATTTGATATTCTTTTACCAATGCTGAATATATATCAAGAATTTGTTAGAAATCACCAGTATAGCCTACAGGTGCTGGCAAACTGCAAGCAGAACAGAGATTTTGACAAACTCTTAAAGCAATATGAATCCAACACTGCATGTGAGGGCAGAATGCTTGAAACATTCCTTACCTACCCTATGTTTCAGGTAATTTTATTGCTTCCATCATTTTTATTATCATCCTCATGATTTTTGCTGTCAAATAATCTTTCCCAAATGATGTTAGAAAGAGTGGCTAACCTGGACTCACTAAACTGAAGAATATTGCTATAGAATAAGTCTTTTTATTTTGTTCAATCGAGAGAGATTCTGTATTACAATCTTTTGTACTGATCAGATATTACATAGGCATTAGTATTTTGTTGTTTATTATTTTTCAGTCATAATTTTGCAGTGATGTATTTTTTCATTATAGTCAGTTTTCATCTGTGAAAATTAAAATATTTGGGAGGATATTGCCAAATGGCACTATCAAACTGCAGGAATAATACTCAAGCACATCTAAGTGTGCATGGAAGTCACAGTCCTCTTAGAGAATGAAGACTACATTAGCTAAGTATGTTGTTGATGCCATGGTACTCTGGTTAAAAATGATTGTTAAGCTCAAATAAGAGAAATAGGCAAATTGTTCCTGGACAGCATCCTGGTTGAACGAAAAGCTTTCGAAATACTTCTGCTGATATACTGTGCCCATTGCAGCATGCATTTAGAGCTTGCTGTAGCTTTCTACAGCTACAGATTATTCAGATAATTCAAATAATTATATGGCGGCTACTGTTATTACCTCATGAAAAATCTGCTGCCAAAGTCCTAGCGCGGGTTTTAAGACTAACAGTGACAGCTGTCAAATAATCACTTAGGAGGAGAAAAATAAAGGTTCATTTTGGTGAAAACAGCTGGGACGGAGGGAGTTCATCCCTGTCAAGAAAACCTGTCACTACAATTTCATTGGGGAATAGCCTTCCTTCCCCCCTCCCCACCCAGCAATTTAAGTGAAGCAACCTTTATTTTTCTGTGTGACAGCTGCCCTCAGAATAGTTAATGAAAGCAGCAACTCTCCTAAAGCAGCTTATTAGAGCTTTAATAGCTGCCCTGATACTCCACACATATTTGAAGCCAGGTCAAAGATTAAAGATTAATCTGTTTCACTTTGGATGACTTTGGAAAAAAAACTGATTCAATTTAAGATTTAGCTATCATCAGAAACAGATGCACGCTATGTTCATATTACTCTCACTGAATTGGTATTGCTATTTTAAGTAATTGTTTGGACTCTGAAGACTCCTGTAGTGAGCCGAGAATTCAGTGGCCTCAGTGACCCCTTCATGCTCCATAATTCTGCGACTGATTTTTGAAACATGAAATGCTATTTTTTTTTAGATTGTATTGATGATACTGTAAGGAGATCCAAGATGGAAAACATATCATGTTATAATTAATTATACATTTAAAATGCATCGCTGACCAATATTTTCAATCCTTTAGATTCCTAGATATATTATCACCCTTCATGAACTTCTAGCTCATACACCACATGAACATGTGGAAAGAAAAAGCCTTGAGTTTGCTAAATCTAAACTGGAAGAACTTTCAAGGTTTGACTGCTTTTTGTTTTCAATATATAAATCTAGAACAGAAGTGTAATATGTACAATCAGATAATATTTTTTAAAATTGCACTTGCATATATATAAATCCCATTGATGTTGAATCCCATTGGGTAGTCTAGGTTAAAGAATCTACAAAACAGCACTCTTAATAACTCTTTATTGGGGACTAACTGACCTTCTGGGAGGAGAATATTTGAAAGTGAAGGGACTGCAGTGGAGAAATGCTGTTGCCATTCCCTTGAATATCTTAAATAGGAGGAACTTTAAATATTAGCTTCTGATATGAACTTCTAGGACAGATTGGTTTTTCTCCAAAGAGGCAGTTCTGGAGAGACCTGGAAGCCAAGTCATGGAGGCTTGATAGATTAAATTAGCATTTGAAATGTACCCAACTCCTGTCAAAAAACAGTGCAGGCCTACAGACCTAGTGAACCATATGAAGTATATGGTTTTTACCCATTGAGAAGTAGACTGTTCACTAATAGTACTATAGTTTCCAAGTAGTCCCTAAAAGCTCCTGTCACATGCAAAGAACATTGTAGTAATCCAGCCTACAACCTCCAATAATTAAAATCAGATGGTTTTTGAAAAAAATAACTTAGCCTTCCCAGCGTTCAATTTAAATTTATTTTATCACATTCATATTCACACAGGTTAATATCTCCATCTTAACCTGGAACTATATAATTTAGTGTCTTCAGTATATTTAAGATACTTCATCCTGACTAATGGATGTTCTCTCCTGGCAATTCCAGATAAATAATGAAAAGCAGGGAGAACATCCATTATTTTGACCTCTTTGACCTTGTCTCTGTCTGGAATGAAACACGGCAAATAATTTTCTCTGAACCTTGTAGCTAGCCCAGAAGTATACCATGACTGAGGGTATTGAATACCACCAAGAAAAAGTAACGAGAGGGCTGCATTACTATCTAAGTCAGCTCTACAAGATGGATCAGTGCAAGTTTCATCCTGTGCCCAGGTCTAACCAAACTAAAAGGGGTTCAAACAATTTGCTTTTTCTGGGATATGTCGCAACTGACATGTCACTTCCTTGCCAGTTACTTTACCCCCAAGCAGAAAGATGGACACAAGATGAAGGTTGAGCAACAGTTTGAGGGACAGATTATTTTATCTATTTTTCCGCAACTGTGGTAGAAGCAGTTAACTTGAAAGTGGACCACGAGGGTATATCCCATCAATGCAGTAAGAGCAGCAGTTACAAAAGCTTTGATGCTTTTACTGCCAAAGAGTGGAGTTGAATGTGAGCTTTTACAGGTATTTAGTCAGATTTATTGGGGTCTTCTTCCACTGGCATGCTAGGCATTTATCTGCCATTTCATCTCTGGGACCTTTTAAGTAAAACAAAGAGCTCCACAGGAGTGGCAAATGGTAAGAGGCTGCTGAGGACAATCAAATGAATGAGCCTGGTTGCCTCTGAATTCCAGATTTAAAAGTAGCATTTCATGGAACTATCTGCCAGATTGCTGAAAAAATTGATACGTACCTACTGGAATCCAAAAGGTACCTGGACATGCTGCCTCAATCAGCACCCCTATTTGTGGAAGTCACAGGATATGACTGGGAGGGGCTAAACAAAAAGTGATCTGACCATGACAAAATTAGAATGTCATTTTTTTTTTCAAATAAGCCAAGTGCTTTGAGTTGGAAACAAAAATCTAATGTTTGATTTCAACTTCACATTGCCTGGGATGTGCCCATAGTTGCAAAAGAGATCATGAACTAAACTTTCTCAAACTGTCCTGCACCTAGATGTGGACACTAAAAATCCACCAGTTTCAGAACTGCCAATTAATTCTTGTATATTAGCCCTACAAAGTAGATCAGATCAAGAAACAGATGCTGTGTAAAATAACTGTAGTAACAGAAATTAGCAAGTTTCTGAATCTGCATCCTCTTCTCCCTCTTTTATCTTCATGTGAATTGGGGGGGAGGAAACCTGCTTTAGGCATTTTCATATATCTTTATCTTTCTATGGGCTTAAGCCATATGTATCTGTTTGTTGCCTTGGTAACAGATCTTCCCAGTCTGTCAAAGCCATTCTGTATGCTCTTTATATTATCATTCTTAATTGTACTGCTTTTTAAAATTTATCATTTATTAATTTATTGTTTGTTGATTGTATGCTATCCAGGGTTGCAATTTTTAGGCTGAAGGTTCTGAAGAACTTCCCTATGACTTCTGTCGTATAGTTTTTGCTGTCTCACACCCGTGATCTGTCTATCAATCTCTCCCTGAAACCACCCCAGTCCTCAAATTCCCCACAGCTTAAAGCATGTTCTAGAGAGCATAAGAACCTAAAAAAACATTTCCGTCTACCAAAGTGAATTGCAAACTTAGCCAGCAACGGGACAGACATCTGGTCAAAAAGTATTCTTATAAGTGAACAATTGGGGAGGCTGTTTATTGAGAGACACCCTTCCTCCCATGTTGGCATAATAAATGAAAAATATGTTTTAAATTGTTCCCCAGTTTGAGGAATTTTTTAAGGGAAGTTCCAAAGTAAAATAGCTTTAAAAACAGGAACAGCAATTGCTAACAAAAAAGGCAATTAACTATTCAGTGTACTAGTATGGAGGAGATCTTGATGTGTTAGTCAGGGGAAACGATAGACAAACTTTGTCAAGGATACCATTCCACTTTGATCAAACAAATATCAGTTATGATGCACATAGAAAGTCTTACGCTGGCTATAAAGTTCACCCAAGCTATTCTTGCTTTAAAAATTTATAACTAGATTACTGATTTTTTGGTCTCTCATTTGCAATAGAATAATGCATGATGAAGTGAGTGATACAGAAAATATACGGAAAAATCTTGCAATAGAAAGAATGATAGTAGAAGGCTGTGACATATTACTGGACACCAGCCAGACTTTTATACGACAAGGTAAGACCAATGAATTTAACATGCATGTATTGATTATGCAGTTATAGAATATGAAGGAAAAATGAAATTGAAAACAACAGAATTCATGTTGGCATCACTGGGAAGTATAAGATGCAAAATATCTGTTTTTGACATCTGCACATCTATACATTTGTAATTTCCGGGCTGCTGTTGAGCCCTACCTCTGTGCTGTTTTTTTTCCAGGAGACATGAAAAACAGCACTATAATAATAAAGCACCCATGGGAAGGTCACATACACAATAACCGGACTATCATCTTCAGTGGACCAGAAATTATCTCCAGCACCATGGAAAATAGTTCTGTCTGGCCGATAGATGTTGCAATCCCAAATGATGCCAACATTCGGGCAAAAGCACAGGAGAAACTTGAAGTACTTGAAGCTTTGTCAAATGGTGGAGCGATTGTGAGGAATGAAAATAGCTGTTTGTTGTTCCCATTTTTCATTTGTACTTCTAGAACAGCTCACACAGATATAATTTGATTTCTTTTTAAATTAAAATAATTTACAGTGACAGATTTTTAAAATCATAGTGTGAAATATGTGCTGATATGCTTAAGTTCTGCCTTGGAAGACTTCTCTGTAGTCCTTGTAGAAGCTAACCAAATGTTCTAGAACATTATTTATATAATTGGTGTGAACTGCTATCATATATGCTAATTGTGTACTTAATTCTCCAAACTCTAATACTGTTCATATAAAGACATGGTAGTAGAAGTATAAAAAATGGGTAGAATCCTTTAAGGAATTACAAGGCAACCAACATTAAGCAGAGAATAGAACAGAAATACCAGAGGAAGACGTATCTGGCTGGCTGAAATCATGGAGAGGAGCAATCACTGTAACTTGTTTATTGCACATCCCATTCGTGCTATAGAAAATGCAGAAGCAATGTATAGTTGCTTTGTATTTGTACTTTATAGAATAAAATGATGGCCACAGTCTAATGGTTTGCTTTAAGAGACCCCAAGGTCATTTGCCCATCTCTAATGGAATGTTTTCTTTGAAAAATAGATTCCAACACTGGATGTAATCTGTTGATTTAATGTCTCCACATTCCTAAGGAGTTCATTATTTGTGAGGTTGGCAGTGGAGATCGAGAAAATGTTTAAATTGCCCAGCAGGAAATGCATTGCAGAACAACTCAAATAGGAAATTTTATAGATATATTGGATTGGATTCTTTTCTTTTTGCCAAAGATAATTTCTACAGAAAGCTAACACAGTTTTTCAAATGTATATAAAAATTCCAGATAATAGTAGTAGAAAACAATTCTCCAAACAATTGTATAGAAAATAGTTTTAGATTAATATGTTCTGCCATGGAATACAGGAAAGGAGGAAAATAAATAAAAGAAAAGAAGATATTTTTTATGTATACTGTGAATGACTGGAAGAATTTTAGACAAATAATTTTAGATTTTAAATAATCCTGTTTCCATCTACACAATTTCTAAATGTTAGTATTAAAAAAAATCTTCAAATCAGTGTTTTCCTTGTATTTTCTCTCCATGATTTGAAAATGAAATAGCTAAAAAACAGAAAAGTTTGAATCATGGCACTGGTATAAAAGAGTATATTTTAGTATTAGGATTCATTCACATACTTAATATTTTTATGATGATGACTTTCACTTGTGTGGAAAAGGAATTTGTACTACAAGATGAATAACTAATATAAATAAAATAATTCTAATTAAATGACAATTTGCAGCTTTTATCTTGTCATATTATCAAGATTTAGTGTTTGTCAGTGATATATATAAACTACTTAAAAAAACTTCCAAGGTTTTATTACGAAGCATCCTTATCATATGTATGCCTACTCAGTTTTGGATGACTGTATTCTTTGAAAATATTTCTGACAGTGTGGAATTCAATAAGTGTATTGATGACCTTTTGATCTTTTTTATGTTTGTGAGGGGATTATGCTTGAAATATTCAAAACTAAAAAAAGTGGTTTTGCTGTATATAGACTTCAAAAAGGCAAGTGAATTTTATTAATGTTAAATCACTAATCATGGGTAATCATAAAACTATGCTAATATATATGAGTCTTAATGCTGTATATTAATCATATTATATTTTGGTGTATTAATATGTATTCACTGCCAGTTTACATTTGTGCCTATATACGTACAAACAATATATGGTTCATCACATAGGCAGCCAGATCTTCAGATTGGATCTGGTATTTTTGTTCGCCTATTGGGTCCTTCCAGAGGATCCGGAATAGGCACATATGGATGTTTGATGGTGTTTACAGATATTATCGCAGGATGTAAACTGTTCCAAGTAAAGCTGCCTTTTGCAATTGACTGTTGGTGAAGTTGTCAGTGCTGATGGTATTTAAAGTGGTGCTCCATTCGTTTTTGGGATTGCACCCAAAGCACCTATTACTACTATTTCTACCTCTCCCCCCCCCCCGTAGTCATTCTATTTATATTTGCATATGTTTGTATTTTGTTTTTTTTCTCCAATTTTTTCTCTTCTGCTGTCTCCAGGTATCGCCACATCCACTATCCAGACTTTTTTGTCTTTCTTATCGACAGTTGTTAAGTCTGGGGTGTTATGTGGCTGGTGCCTGTTTGTCTGGATTCTGAAGTCCCAGAGCACTTTAGCTTCTTTATTTTCTATTACTTTGTTTATTTTATGGTCCCGCCAGTTCTTTCTTGCAGGCAAGTAGTATTTCTTGCAAATCTTCCAATGAACCATTATTGCTGTTTTGTCATGCCGTTGTTTGTAGTCAGTATGGACAATCTTCTTGCAGCAGCTAACCAGGTGATCCACTGTTTCTTCAGCTTCTTTGTAAAGGTAGCACTTGCTATCTGTTGCTGTCTTCTCAATTCTGGTTTTGTATGCATTTGTTCTTAAGGCCTGGTCTTGTGCATCTAGAATAACTCCTTTGTCGCTTTATTCAACTTTCCGGCTCTTAGCCATTGCCAGGTCTTGTTATTATCTGTTTCCCTGCTATTTCTTTTTTTAATGTACTGGCCATATAATGCTTTGTTTTCCCATGCCTCTTTTCTGTTCTTCATTTGGTCTTTCTTGTAAGCCAGTTTGTTCTCTCCCGTACTCAGTAGGCCTTCCCTCACTGGGCTTCAGTGCATCTTTTTCACTATCCTTCAGATATTCTTCCAATGCCCTTTTTTCTTCTTCAACCATCTGATGTATTTGCAACATTCTATGCCCACCTATTTTCCTTGGTAAGTAGAGTCTGTCAACATAGCTGCATGGATGAAGTACGTGATTCATTGTCATTACTTTTTAATAAATTTCCAGGGTTTTATTACAAAGCATCCCTATCAGATCTATATCTACTCAATTTTGGATAACTGTGTTCTTGGGAATTATTTTGGACAGCATGGAATTAAATAAGTTTACTGATGATGTCTTGATCTTTATGTTTGTGAGGGGATTACGCTTGAAATATTTAAAGCTAAAAATGCTCTGTTGTACATAGACTACAAAAAGCCAATTGAATTTCATTAATATTAAGTCACTAATAGTGGGTAATCCTTATAGAGCTATGCTAATACATATTACTCTTAATGCTGTGTGTTAATTATATTATAGTATATTAATATGTATTCACTGCCTATTTACCTTTGTGCCTATGCATTTACACACAATATATTATAATAATTATTGTTGTAATCCCAAATCAATCCAGAGCAGGAAGATTTCTTCATTAAAGGTTATGGACTAGAATCTACTACATTCATCAAACGGGGGTTGGTAAATAGATTTTTTTTTACTTCCTAATCTGGGGCTGAGAGAGTGACTGACACAAAGTTACCCTGGTGGTTTCTGTGACTAAGGGAAAACCAGAATCTTGGATTTCCCAAGTCCAGCTACCTTAACTATTAAATTACACTGGTAATCTCTGTTATTTTCCTTTTCCCTCTTTCTCTCTCACACATAAACACAATAACTTGGAAAGTATCAAAATATGTTTATTTTGAATCAAGTTTCACTCAGGACCTCATTTAAATGGGGTTCATGAAAAAGATTTTGTGGGATCTATTCCTTTGAATTTTACTGTTACACTGAGTCTTCTTTAAAAGATCAGTTTGTTTTTTGCAACCTATTGCATAGAAAGAACATATTTTGACATTTCGGGGTCCACATTAAAAGACTTTCATAATTGACTTCATATGAATGTATTTGTCGCTATCCAGCATCTTGTTTAAATAGATCCCACAAATATGTGTATTGTCTTGGCTGAGTTTGATTTATTTATCTGAAAATATGAAATTCAATAAACTATAGTATAGCAAAATTGCATTTAGTGTATTGTATTACTCATATTGACTCATATTTTTAGAATTCTGTGTTGTTACCAAAAATTCTCACAGCCACTTAAAAAAGTAAATCCTACAATACTCGTAATTCAGGTTTGTGTTTGCGCTCTGTATTTTAAAGAATATCTGAGTGCTACATACTTAAAAGAATGCTATTTTCAATTCTAAGTAAACATAATTAACTTGGGTGTAAGGGCTGCAAACTTCAGTGGAATTTACATTACAATAAATGAATGTGCTAAGTATGTAATTGAACTTTATCTCAGGTATATTTTAATATCAGTGTTTTCATTTAATCTCACATAAGGATTATGTCTTTGCATGTCTTTAATATTTTAGAGATAGGTTTGCAGTAACATAAGATATATTTTTTATTCTTGGTTTGTTGAACACACAATAATAGCCTTTTTTATCCGTTAGAATAATCCATGAAAGGGTATATCTCTAAACCCAAGCAAACCACAATTTGAAGACCCTTGATTCAGGATGTGAACACAGTGATCTAGTGTTTTAGCTTGGGGAGGCCTGGGTTTTAATCTTCAATTAATCCTGAACTTTATGTAATGCCTGGAATAAATCTGTCTTTGCACATAACCAAATTACCCCTTTTATAGCATTGGGACAATAAATTGGGATTAATGTTTATACTTCTTTACCCATCCATCCTCTTCATTTTATTTAAGTTTGTTCATGTTTAAATATAAAATGTTGTGTAAGTCTACAGAGTAAATATATTACAAATTATATAACACAATTATAAAACCAAAACACAACTATTTCCAGGCAGTAGAATATGTAGCAGAAATCAATAAACTCTAAAAATAGAAAAATGCAGTGTAATACAGAATTAAGGAAGGGACTAATAAGTGTGCATCCAATTATATGCTCAATTTTGTACCCTAGCCTTATAATGTATACTGAAGAATGAAGTGCAGATCACATTGATAGACTTCTATTTGCAAATCCAGATTTTTTCTTCTTCTATTTTTGCTACTATTGCCGGTTAAACTTGTGATTTAAAAACCTTTTAGAAATATATAAAAGAAATATGTATTAATTAGTCACTGTGTGTTAGCACTCTTTTAATATGCTGCTCTCCAAATACATTGGCATTACAACTTTCAGAATACTCAGTCACTTTAGTAGTTTGAAGATGCTTAGAGGATGATATATTATGTTTTTTGTCCTTCCGTTGTTTGGCAAATTTATATTGTTCTCAGCAAAGGACAAGGTAAGTTTTGTCACTGGAACTTGGGTTTCTTGTCATAGTTGTATCTAATGAATATACAATCTTGTGCATCATTACATTTGATAACTTACATTGATTTCATGATTGCGGCCAAATATTTTATGAAAATAAGATTTAAATGGTCATCTAAATTTGTCATTTAGCTGGCTACAGATATATGACACTGAATTTATTGTAAACCATAAAAAATTAAAAATATGTGTATTATATGTTTACAGAGTACTATTTGCTTTTCTACTTACCAGGAACTCTTATTCAAGTCCCATCAGTTGAGAGGGGAAAACTTAGTAAAGTTCGCCTGGGATCATTGTCTTTGAAAAAAGAAGGAGAAAGGCAATGTTTTCTATTTACAAAGCACTTTTTAATTTGTACAAGAAGCTCTGGAGGAAAGTTGCATCTACTTAAGGTACATACTTTTGTAACAAAAGTTATGACTGGAATAGTGAATTGTAGAACATATAGTAAAATATATAACTCTTCTGATGAATTGCAGTAAAATAATATAAATCTTTGCAAAAGGAAGACTACACTATTGCCTGCCAGGCAATCGGAGTTTCCAATTATAATATTAACAAGTTTAAGGGCACTTTTTGTATTTATGTATGATGGTTTCTTTTATCTGTATAATTCTAAGACCAAAATTAATTTATTTTAATTGTTTTTAAAATAAGTATTATAAACTGAGCGTTTAGTTCAGAAAATAATTAAAATTTTCTAAAGAATCAGATGGATTCTCATACATTTCCACATCTCTACCTTCCTAAGCTAAATAGCCTCCAGCAGAACCATTCAAAATTACCACCTGGCACTGAAATTCTGCTTGTTCCCTCAATGATTTTCTCTGATAACCTTTCTGCTTTTAATATTACATTTTGTATTTTCATTATTTCTGATGGATTGAGCACATGGAGAAGCAGTGGAGGGGAGGGTTGGCAGCACAGAGCTGTCCAAGGAAGGAGGCAGTATATTCCACCAGAGAGAAGTCCACATTAAGAGACTGCCATACCCTAGATCCTCTCAGGATATATTTATTTATTTATTTATTTATTTATTTATTTATTTATTCATTCATTCATTCATTCATTCATTCATTCATTCATTC
>JANHFL010002543.1:347901-359917 GCA_032468155.1 Oxyrhabdium leporinum | reverse complement strand
GACTGGTATAGATCTATTTCGAGCTTTTTTGCTCTCATCAGCCAGACATACTCTTATGGGATTTGAACCCATATATAATGTGTGTGTGTGTGTGTGTGTGTGTGTGTGTTTAATAAATAATCCTCTTAAAATATTTATGCACTAATTTTCTGGGTCCAGAATAAGAACAGTAGACTCTTATTTTACTTATTAACTTCACATAATAACAGAATCCAACACTTTAGTGTTTGGCAGAATAAAATAAGCAGAGTCAGTCCAGTGTCTCCAGGGTTTGCCTGAAGTATTATATAACAGCGTGATCAGATATAACTTCTCTTTGCCAAAAGCTTCACTGCAGAGCTTGCCCTGCTCCCCAGAAACAGGAGGAAATAAATAATTCCTGAAGATTTTCAAAGCAAATGTTTCCAAAGCTTTATAGAGACTAGGAAAAGGTGGCAAACCTGCTATTAGTGTTTCTCTATTTTTTTTCTCCTTATCAAATCAATGCAATGGAAGAAAGAGGGGTCTCAAAGTGCCTGGGAAGATTATTAAACAATGAACTTTTCTCTGGCACATCACAGCCCATTGTGCCTTGCCCTTTTTCATTTATTTCTTATTAAACTTGAACAAAGTAACCACAGCGAACCCTCTTAAAATGTGATAAGTGGTCTTTTGGTTTTTGCTTTTGTTTAGTAGTTCCAAGAACAAACTTGGAATCCTGTTTGGCAGATATCTTCCTTTCTATTTAAATATGCTCTGTGATATTTTAGGTATGGAATACCAAAAGCATTTCTTAAACTTGTTTTTGACTCCAGATTCTTTCCCACTTTTAAAAATTATGGAGGACCTCAAAACAGCTTTTGTTTGTATGAATTATATTTATTAATATGAATTATATTAAAAATTAAGACTGATGCATTCGCTGCTTCTAACACTTCTCATTATTGTTTGATGGGATTTTAATAGTGTATTACTTTTCAGCATAGGCTGGCAAACAATTTTGATTTTGTGGACCCCTGACAGGATCTTGGGAGACCCCCCACCCGAGGCCCCAGGACCATATTTTAAGAAACATTGATCTAGAAGATGGTTAATGGTTCAATACAGCATTCAGACTTCAAAATAAAACCACCCAAGAATCTTGTTCAGGAAGGCAAACTGGCATTTATTAAAAATTATTCAAAATAAGTCAGATTCAAAGAAGTACCAAGAAAATTAACAATGTGTGTGGTTGTTTTATATTATTGAGAATTTTGTGCACTTCTTCAGACTGATTTACGAGCATAGATAGCCTGAACAAAATAAATAATCTACAAAATAAATGATTAAAAAATAAAAATAAATCACATGGGGAGAAAAAACTAAACACAAAATGAATGGGAGAAAATCATATACTTTATTGACTTGACAGGTATTTGCTGAGATTTTTGATCCTGTTATCAAAGTAAGACATAATGGATATGACCCCAAACTAATGAAGCATCATACTGACTTGGATTCTTCAAAGGTAGGACCTAACTTAAGTCTTAAAGAAAAAAACAATATCTGAAGACAAAACTGGTTTGAGAATAGCAGTAAAAGAATATTATGGTTGATAATAGTATTTCAGTACTACTTTCTCAAAAATTATTTTACGACAGCTAGAAGGATAGGACCAAGTGAAACATACCACAAGCCAAACTAGGTAAAACTCCCTTAACAAACTAACACAAATGTGTGCCTCATTAAAGCAACTATAGGATACTCAGCAAGTGTCCTCTTAGCTCTGCAAACAGTATAACCTACATGTATCTGCACTGTGTGTTTTTATCCTGGCATCTGCCCCAAAACTGCTCTGGGATGGGAGGTAATTCATATGGGAGATATGACACACATATCTTGTAGTTATAAAAAGTATATAAGCAGCTTTATTCTGGATAGTTACACACTTTTTCCAGGTTTAAAATGAAAAAAAACACCAATTTCTGACTGAAATACTCCTAGATTATACCTGCTTTATTTCCCAGATTTGTTCCCTCACTTCCAAATCCAAAGCCACTTTTCTCCATATTCCTGTCTAGCCATTTCAGGGCTTTTTCCTGAGTTACAAATAATATTGGTATTCCAGATTTTAATTGGGTAATATCTATTTTTATTCTGTGCTGTCAGATTTCTCTTTAAAATAGTAACACTGTATCATTTTAAATGTTGGGGATTACATGCAGAAAGTGAATGGGTCTAGGATGAAAATTACATTTGTTTTAATTTAATTTACATTAAATGAATTAAATAAATACTCCCCATGTGTTTTGTGGGGAATATATATTTGTTTAATAATTTCTGAATCCTCCTATGGTTTCCATATTGACTGTTTTAACTCCTGTACATGCCCCTGATAGAAAGACCAAGTTCACTGCTGAAATAAAGCAGTCAGCAATTTTGTGATGAATAACTGAATGAAGCATTCAAATTGCTAATTCAAATAGTTCATCAAGAAACGTTAACTAATGCTGTGTTTTTAAATTCAGAGTGAGGTGTTGTAGATCTCCTTCTAGAGGCATTGTAATAACATTGCTAATCTTGGTACCACACAACTGGCTGAGATAGGGATTAGGGTTCTTTCTCACCAAAATATCTGGGGCTGATCCTGAATATCCTTGGGTATAATTCACAACTGTCTCAATATATTTTCAAACTGTTTGATTTTGGACAGATTGCCCTAGGACAATTCGATGAGCATTATGTTTTATCCTCCCGTGTACGGACGGGACGAAGTGTTCGTGGCCTGAGCCTCCCTCCTGCCTGCTCCAGGGCAGAGAGAAGAGCTGTTGAGAACGTCGTTGTCACTGCCTTGTCTGGGCTGAAACGAGACCTGGCTGGAAAATATTATAGCCTGACAACTATGTCTGAAAAGGAACAACAACAGCTAATTGATGTAAGTTTAATGCCAAACCTGGGAGTTGAACATAGGTAGCAAGGCTTTGGCTAACAATGTGAAGAGTCTCTCTTGAAGTAACTCATGGAGGTTACATGGACATGGTGATGAGGACATGGAAGTAATTGTCCTTGTATTCTTCTGGGCCTTTCAGTTTCCCAGTTTCATTTATAATTCTGAGATTTCTTGGGTTCTACAGTGATTCTGCTTTGGTTTTTGGTTTTTCTGAGATCAACCAAGGTTGGTTAGGCTGGTTAGGTAAGAGAGTTACTTTGTGGCAGGGAGGGTTAATTTGGTTCTGAAAGGATTAGACAGAAGCTGGCATTCACCCTGTCATGTCTAAAAGGTCAGGAGAAAAAAGGGTCTCCATTTTGTTGGTTAGATTTATTTTCTTCACCACACTAGAATATATCAAACTATTCCTTGCCTGTTGAATATCAACCAATCAACATTTTCCAGCTGGAATTGATTTTTCTTTCCCCTCATCACAATATAAGCTAATTATGCATTCTGACAAGATCCAAGCAATATTAAACACACATATATACACACTAACATAACTCTTATTTGTGGAATTCTGAAAATAATATCATACTCTCAAATAACTCTAGAAGGTATGCAAGAATTCATAATCCATTGATTTAAAAATATTTATGTGAGGGCCTGGGTAAAACGAGGGTTAAAAATAAATGTAAAAATAAAATGCAAATAGACTGCAATCTTAAGAACACTTAGGAAATGTGTTAATAAACAGACTTGTAAGTACACATAAAACAAAACTGAGTTGTAACTGAGGATTAACCAGAAAGGAAGAACAGAATTAATCAGCAAAAGTAATATAAAAATATTATTTTTATATATAAAAAGTTTTTATATTTCTATTGCTATTTTAATAAGCCTTGTGTCTCAAAAAAATCTTATTTGTGGGTATTAACTAAATATTATGTACAAGCAATAGGTGTGACTCAAATCTTATTCTATGATTCCTTAAAGTTAATTTAACCCTGTTGAATTTAAATGTATTAAGCATAATTTAATTTAATTTTAAAATACTTTTAATACTTTAACAGTTCCTTTCTATCTTAGCATGTTCTAATTCTTTACAAAACCTGAAAACTACATGGAATTAAAAACATAGTCATATATACTGGAAACACAGCCTTTTATTTCCAGGGGGGAAAAAAACCAGTATTATTTTTCTGCACACTTCAACTCTGTGAATTGATTCACCATTATAATTCAACTTTTTTTCTTTTTTTTCTTTCCCTCTGCCTTGAATTATGCTGGTCTCCAGGACCATTTCCTATTTGATAAGCCAGTTTCCCCTTTGTTAACATGTGCTGGAATGGCCCGTGACTGGCCAGATGCCAGAGGAATATGGTACGAAATGTGAGATGTGCACGTTTTCAATGTGAACAAATATTTATACTAGTTTCTAACCCCGTTGCTACTATTCCTAATTCTGAGCACGTTTGGCATACACAGTCTCTTCTTCCAGTACATAATCTTTAAGCTTGCAGTTGGCAATATTTTGGTGGCCATGAGTGACTTTTGACAAGCTGCCAGAAATTTGGATGGGTGGTGTGAGAAGGGAGAATTCAGGAATGTTTTCTTTTGTTTTGTTTTGTTTTGAATAGATGAGTATTCCAGTATTCTAACCCCATTACAATGTCTCATTCTTTCTTACATCAATATGGCAGGAAACTACTTTGAATTTTCATCAATCATAGTCAAAGAGAACACCAAGGACCACCAAAAGGATGTTTTTAGGGCTGCCCATGGCCCTGGGCCTATTTTTTTTTTAAATTACAAACATCTGTGATCAAAGATGCAACAATAACAAAAAAAGAAAAGAAATTAGGGATTTAGACCCTTTTCTTTGTTTCTATTTTTAATTGTCAAGAAATAGCTAATAAAGTACATAGATATATTCTGGGGCATGATTTCAAAACCTTGCTTTCACTAATGCATGTGTGTGTGACTACATATATATAAATGCGAAAGGAATGTAACTATCTCTTGTTTTATAAACAAAACTTTGTTTTATAAACAAAACTGCTTTCTTTAATAAAAGAAAGTAAATAGGTAAAATTGCTTTCTTTAATAAAACAGTGATACTGTTTTGAAACTTTTTGAACAGGTGAACTATTTTATACTTTTTAATTTCTCAATGTAAAAAACTTTCTACCAATATTGGTATAAAGGATATTACTAGTCTTGTCTTTAAGGAAAGCCCAAACTCATGTTGCTCAAGAACTCTTATGGAGATATGAGTTATTTAAATTAAAAGCAGCTCTGTTGCCTTTGTTTAGAAATTCTGTACAACAAAAAACACTGTGATTTATTAATAAATAGAGGAAAGTCAAGTAAGAAAGACATTTAAGTGATCAGAATTAAAATGTTATTAGCTAATACAGTGTATCTCAACCTCAGCATGCTGTGAGTTGAAAATTCTGTGAAGTCCACATATTTTAGTTGCTAAAAACATTGAATTAGTGGATCACTTCCTTTTTTCTTTTTAAAGACATACTAAGAATTTATTTATCAGGATGTTATATGTTCTGAAGGAAATTTTGATAAATGTGAATACCTGTAAGACATTACTTCTATTACAGAATAAAAAAACAGAATTAAAACATGTTTGTTAGAATGGATAATCTGATATTATTAATCTGATATTAATTTCATTTTTTAAGTACTTGGAATACTTTTGTTTACTGATTTTTCTTTGAGCCTCTTATCAATTAGCTCTGAATCTAACAACGTGTAAAATGTAAGGTATGTGTTGCAGTTCTTGAATTATCAATTCTTTTCTAAGCTCTATTAGCACATTTTTCATCATGTTTTAATGTAAATTTTTTGTAGTAAAAAACTACATGAACTATGAAATAAAATGTTTTTATACATTTCTATTACAGTATTTATATTCAAAGGAGCTAACATTTTGGTTAAAAGTTTACAATCAAGTATAGGTATCAGAATATACAGCTCCTACTATACTGGTAAGTGAGCTGAGAATAGCCATCAAACTCTGTGATGCTTATGTTTAAGTTCAATTTGTAAAAATATTGACCATTATGGCACAATAGGCAATAATGGAGTTTGTTATTTATGGTTTAGTATGATGAGCAAATCCATCTTGTTAAAACAGATTGTTTTAAATTTAAAAAAATTTATAGGTTTTTCATTGGTTTATTACATTTTTTCCCCAATCGTACTTTGTATAAAGTTTAAACCAAGATATGTGACTGGTTTGCTGTTTCTTTACACATAAGTGAATACTTGTCTGCCAAGATACACGTTAGGAAGCTAAATAATTCTGAAAGCATTCCTAAAAAGCACTTGCTTTCACTTGCAGTTTGCTAAAACTCATCCTTTGTCTATCATATAAAGTAGTTGGGAATAAGCCTCGCTCCTCAATCCTTCCTCCAGTCTCAGCACTGAACCCTTACTTTTGCAGAAGCTGCTGCCGATTTCATGCATGAAAACAAAACTGAGGCCGCTCAAAAGGAAGCACTGTTTTTAAAAATAAAACGGTTTTCTTTTGAGGGTGAAATTAAGGAGAACAGCAAAATATCATGCATAGAGTAGTTACTGCCTCATTAGCGGAAGAGAGAGAGGGAGCACAGATTAATTATGGTCGAACGTCTTCCAGTAGGCTTGCATGTTAACTACCTATCTAACAAGACTTTTCAAACTAGAATTATGTCTTCTATCTGCGGTATTCTCTTATATATCTATGCATTTTCTCCCCCTCCCCCCATGTAGTTCAATCATAGGTACTATCAAATAGCCTTTTCCCACATTCCAGTCATGCACCGTTGGGAATCTGCAACCCTTTTCAAGCTGAGATCAGCATTTGGTCTCTGGATGGCTTTCTGAGTCCTGCACTCTCAAAGTTGGCAAATTCAAGTCAAAGAACACAAATGAAGCATGATGTTATATTATTTTGTATAGTAACTGAGAATAATTAAATATAAGGAATATAAATATTCCTCATATAAATATTCCTCATATAAATATTCCAAACAATTATCTTGTTTGGTCACATTCAAATTAGAATCTCAATTTTACACTGAAAACCAATATGAAGCTCTGCAAATTGCAGGACTAGTTATAATGCTGCTGTTCAGGCACCTAATGGAAACAGATGTTTTCCTCAATGTTCTTGAGGAATTTTCTACATTGTTTGCTACTAAGAATAATTGATACCCTTGCGATAACTGAATTATTTCTATTATTGTTGTGAAACTTTTTTTCCTCTTAATGAGCTAAATTATCTCTTGGTTTACTAAAGAGCCACTTTTATTATACTGTAATAGAGCAGTCAAGAATGCTTATTTTTTTGGCTCTATTGCTGGATGGCATAGCTGTTCTATATAGTTCAGTATCTCTGCTAAAATGTTAATAAAAGCAGTCAGGTCAGTGCTGCTCATAAACAACTGCCATCAGATAAAATCAGTTGGCTCTATCCTGACTTGGACTTCAAACTGGGACAGATCACAGAATGTAAATTTAGCAATTAATGATTCTGCTTATTCTTCCAAAGAACATAGACAGATATGCAGTGAGATGATGTTTATCACCTCTTCATTTTCCTCTTGCCCTATTTGGAAATTAAATTGATCAGGACAGGATTGGTCCCATGGTTAAGCTATGTGATCAATATGTTCTTCTTTGAGGAATGTGTTCTCTCTATCTAAAGAAGGCAGTAATAAACCCTTTCTTGGAGAAAAGCTTTATTAACCTGGGAGTATATATAATGCTCCTTTTTTGGAAAAATGATTAGAAGATTATGGCCTCCTAGCTCCAGGTGTGAATGAGTAATACTGAGTAATATTAACTTTCTGGATTCCCTTTAACTAGACTAGGATCTTGTGTTGAAATTGTTTGGTATTTATAGACTTCCTGTGTTGAAAAAGGGGTGAGAGAGTACAACTATACTAATTTTCCCAGGCTTCTGGTTGTTTTTAGTACCATCAACCATAATATCTTCCTGGGTTGTCTGGTGAGATTGAGCCATGGACATCATTTTAACATTGTCTGCTCAATCCTTTAGGCTGTGTCTAGAAGGTAGTGCTGGGAAAATGTTGCTCAACATTTTCATGAAACTGTAGAGGGAACTTCATACTAATGTCTCCTAGCACTATTGCTCCTTATTATTTACTTCACATTGCCTAATCCTGATAATGGGCTATATGATAAATCAGCCTGAAATTAAACCAGAGAAGTATAAGTATTGTTGGTTGATAAAAACTGGACTTGGATATTGTTATTCCTGCAATTTTGGATGGGGCTACTATTTTCTGTTAAATAGCAGGAGGTTTTGACAGTTCTCTTGTTTTTCCACTCTTACTACATTTGCTGGTGGCAGCTATGAAGCTAAAAACCACGTTTGCACAGCCACTTCTATTGCTCTAGACCATTTCTTATTACTCAGTAGGATCTGGTGCAATGTCATAATTATTGCAGTGTAGTTCTTGCACTATGCCATAGAGTTTAGCGTTGAAGTTAGTCTAATATTGTTTTACTTTTTCTATTATATTGATCTCACTTTGAACTGCCCAGGGTTGTGGTTTATAAGATAGACAACCATGTTAGCCTTTAAAATAAAAATAAACTGTATAAATATACAAGTATAGAATCTGAGGGATCTTCTGCTGCACTGTGCAACATGCAAAGTACTAGATTCATATGATGCTTGCACAAAGCAACCTGCATTAATTGGCCAACTGTTTTTTTTCCCCTTCTTCTTTTGTTCTTAGAGACTATCTGCACACGTCCCTGCAATTTTCTTGGCAAGGTTTTTCAGAAATGGTTTGCCATTGCCTCCTTTTCTAGGGCTAAGAGAAAATGACTGGGGCCAAGATCACCCAGCTGGCTTTGTGATTAGGCTGGAATGAGAACTCATGGTCTCCCAGTTTCTAGCCTAATGTCTTAATTGCTACAAGCTGGCTCTCACCAACTGTTTACTAGCCTTTCTTTAATGTATTTATATTGATTGAGCTTTTAAGCCTTAAGCAACTTAGGATCTGACTATACAAATTTCTACTTCATATGCTGCAAAACTGTCTTATTGCTAAGACCTGCCCAAGAGATTCTTTTGAAGATCCTGCTATTGTCAGAAGTTTCCTTTAATCTTGTTACTTCCAGGTTTGGCAGTTGCAATTGCCCACTGCCCCAATATTTAGAAAATCTGCCAAGACACATCATTTTCTTCAAATGATTGTTACATGATTTTATTCATTTACTGTTAGTCTTAATTTCTATTTTAAACCTCTTATGTTCTAGTTTTGTTTCTAAAACTTTTAAGCTGCCTCAAATGCTGACTAGATTAGACAAGCTGGGTAATAAATTAAATACATAGTAAATTAATTAGTCCAGCTGCACTGGGGAGAGAATTTAAGAGATATTTTTATTTTGCCTTACAGTGTGCTGAACACTGGCAGGGAATGACAAAGAAATTTCTATACCAACCCTCTGTAACAAGATTAGCAGCAACAAGCAGATTGTGTGTGAAGTCAACTGACACTAAAGTGCTGCTAAAGCAGGCAGGATGTCAGAGTGTGTGGGCAGAACAGGCAGAGAGAAAACAATCCAAGTCTCAAAGGTGCCAGCTGAAGAAGCATCTTCAGCCATTGAAAATGCAACCTTGGATTTTGAATTAGAAATCTTAACAGTATTGCAATTTATCTTGGTAGAATGAAATATAAATATTTTCAAAGAAAAGAGTGGAAAAAATATCCAGCCTCTGTTTTATTATATTCAATGGAATACCTTCACTTGTCTGCTTCATCAAGTTTTAAATCATCTTAAAGATAAACATAACAAACAAATGTTCCCCTGAAATCAATTTTTCCTTGCATGATTACACTATATTCTCCCTTATTGTAATTCTTATTCTCTAATGTGTGCTACTCAGCCTGCCACAAATAATAATGTTAACACCTAGAAATCTTGTGTTCACCCCTTTTCATGTTACATAATTATTTCGACACTCCTGCTATAAAAAAGTTCCTGTATTCCCCGCTTTGCCACGTCCAAGCTGATGGCACCCCAGTACACCGACAATATTTTTTGCAATTTAAAGGAGCTCTTAAGGGGTTTTAAGAGAGAAAGTGTTATTTCCTTGTGCAGAATTAATATTACTCTCTAGTAAAGAAGGAACAACTTTTCAAAGAAGGTCTTAGGCATTATCTAGTGCAACGTTTCTTAACTTTGGCAACTTTAAGATGTGTGGACTTAAATTCCCAGGATTCCTCAGCCACATTCTGGGAGTTTTGGGATTTGAAGTCTGCACATTTAAGGTTGCCAGCCTTGAGAAACATTGGCTCAGTGGGCTTAGTTTTATGCTGCTCTGAATATTTTGATTACTTTAAAGAGAATGGACAGAATGCAGAAGACACTTCTCTCAGACAACATGCTATTTCTGACCTGGATGCTGTTATACCTTGCAGTAGGGCCCTCACTTTTACTGGAATTTCCTCCATTTCTGTACCAGTTCTTCCCTGGATTTTTCAACAAACAAGTTAGTTTAGAGAAAATGTAGGTAGAGATGATGTTTCTCCCATCATTCCTATTTCATAATGTTTTAAACTTTAAACAGATTCATCTTCTTCCAGTCAAAAAGCACCGCCATGCTTTCCCATTTCCAGTTCCCATAGCAGCATAAGGCTCATGTTGCCTTTGTTTCAAAATGTTCTATTATGGCAGCAGTTCACTACAAGTAGGATTAGAGCTGTATGGTGTTACTTTTTAAATAACTTTGGAAATTCGAGATTGTGTGATTGCTTGTTAAGAGAGGAATGCAGCTTTGGGGATCCTTATTTTTGATGCCACCATGAAAGTTCCAACATGATAAATAACAAAAGGAAAAGGTAAAATGAAAGGACCAGCATCTGTGAAGATGGCTTTGAAGTTTTCTGTGACCAGAACACTAATGAATTGTGCATGTCTCTCAACCAGGCACAACAATGACAAAACATTCCTCATCTGGATCAATGAAGAGGATCACATTAGGGTGATCTCCATGGAAAAAAGCGGCAACATGAAGCGGGTTTTTGAAAGATTTTGTCGCGGATTGATAGAGGTAGATGCTTTTCTTTGACTGTTAAAAATGAATTTTTAAATCCATTTGTGCTTTTATGTTATTGCTGCTAATTTTTCTTTTTATTGTATGTGATACCATTTGAGTAAAGCAGAATCCTATAGTAGCAGAGTTAGGGCCCTTCAAACTAGAGTGAGGTAAATGCTACAAGCAGCAAATACTGCATGGAAATGGAGCTGTTTCTTCAATTTACTGCCTTTTTTTTTTTTAAGACTAAGGCAGGAGGTACCTCACAGCCTGTACTGCGCTCTGCAGATCAACTTGTTTCTCTCAAGTTGGGAGGGATCAGTGACTTTACTGTTAAGGAAGATTTGAAACTCAATCAAATCAATGGAATAGAACTCAGGAAAAAAATGTCACAAACCAACTCTACACCTAAAGTAGAGCTGTCAACCCACCGGCTGGATGCGTCACGTGCTGGCCACTCCCATGCTCGGTTTAGCGAAGTGGGAAAAAGTCACGCTACATCACATGACAATGCCGTGACGACACAAGTTTGACACCCCTGACCTAAAGAGTCTTAGGAGAATATATATTTAATGCTATTATACTGCTTGTTTAAAATTGGCCTGAAATCTAAGATTTTTGTTTTTTGCTTGGAGTTTTACTTTATCTAAAGGATCATTCAAACTAGTTCAAAACAGTTTTCTAAGTTTAAAACAATGTAGATTTTCTTATAATTTCAGTGAAAATATCAAATTGGCTCAAGTACAAACAAATTTCATTTGAAAGCCAGTCAAGGTTGTTATCTACAAAGCAATTTAAGCTATGAGAAAAGAATTAAAATATAAATTATATATTTAATTATAAAGAATTAAATATAAATTTTATATATATATGACACATACAGACAAAACACCATCTTTAATTATTTTGGCATAGCTTTAATTGTTTTGTAGATAACAAGCTTGACTGGCTTTCAAATAAAATCTGTGTGTGTATGTATGTATGTATGTATGTATGTATGTATGTATGTATGTATGTATGTATATAATGTTTCCATGTTCATCAGACAG
>JANHFL010002543.1:326412-341270 GCA_032468155.1 Oxyrhabdium leporinum | reverse complement strand
AGAGAGAGAGAGAGAGAGAGAGAAGGAAGGAGAAACAGCAATTTGCAGATCTGGAAAGCCTCTTTGAAGGTGAACAAAAGCAACTGGAGATGACATCCTGAATTGGATGCTACTAATGTG
Organism: Oxyrhabdium leporinum; assembly: GCA_032468155.1. NCBI lineage: Eukaryota > Metazoa > Chordata > Lepidosauria > Squamata > Cyclocoridae > Oxyrhabdium > Oxyrhabdium leporinum. The sequence goes on along the minus strand of JANHFL010002543.1, from coordinate 341,150 downwards.
GTCCTTTTCAAGTATCTCTCATTTACTCAAATAATCAATTGAAATCAGTAAAATTTATTTTTGAATAAACATAGAGTAATTGAGAAGATACATTTCTATTAGCGTTATCTTGAATTTAAAAAAATCACCAGATATAACTTTTTGAGTGTTGTCTGTAAAGCTCAACACAAAATAACATTTATAATCCACATCTGCTAATGTCTTTTATGCTTAGTAAGAAATAAAATCTATTGATTTAAATTATATGCTTATTTGAAGCCAAGTTACAAGTTAGGATTATGCTACTGATTTTTATTCAAATAGATATGAAGTGAGATATAAGTTGTTTATTAATTGCATTTTTTATTTTTTTCTCATAGAATGTTTCATCAAGTATAATGTTATGGGATATGCAGATAGACTCTCATGTATATATGATAATAAACAAATTAGGTAGCAGTGAAGGAACTTAGATTCCTGAAGCTACTTGTCTGGTGTATCTTCACATTACAAAGCTCTGTTGTTTTTTATCACTCATTCCTGTGGCTAGTGTTCAATGAACTGTTTATATCTTAACCAAGTACATCCTGTTTTGGCTTCTGCTATAAATCATCACATGGAGTGCCACAAGCGTAACAGCTCAAGTGTTTTTCAGAGAAAAGAATCTGGTGAAAATGCATTGCAGGAAGCAAAACAGCTCAGAAGCCTTGCCAGAGATCCAAAGAATATGCAATTATGTCTTAATTTTTTAAAAAATATGGGATGGAAAGCTTTTTTTAAAAAAAATGAATCCTGATCTAGTATGATTTCCCTATTTCTCTCAACTCTGTTTCAGATATTCTGTTGTTCTGATACTAGATTTATATCAGATGACAAATCTCAGATTATCTAAAACACAGACAACAAAGTACAAAGGTTTGTTGCTATTTATATTAATCTGGGAGATATTGGGCTTATATCAGCTTGACTCTGAGGAGTAGATGATATTACTTATGTTAGATCGTATTAGGCAGACCCTCCAATGTGCAGTTTGTTTCTTAATTTCAGCATTCAACCAAGTGTTTTCTTTTCCTATCTGTTTTCATATTTCTTGTGATTTCCTCTAGATTCACACTCTATATTTAGGAATTCTTATGTAGCTATCACTATCCCTTTCTTTCAGTTCTTTTATTTACTTCTTATCAACCCTGTGCATCTTCATTTTAAAAGGTGATTTTCATAGACTCTCATGAATTATATGGCTGCATATGCTTCACATTTCACAGGTGACACACAACAAAGGTATTGTCTCAATCAACCTATATATTTATTTGTCCAATTTATTTCCTTGCTCAAAGAACCCTCTTTCTCACTTGAATCGACTCACACAACACCTCCTGCGCTGCTTTCACCAGCCAAGAGAGGCATGGATCCAGGGACATGTGGCTAATTTTACAGTCCTAAGGGCCCTGTCCACTTCCTCAGGTCCAGTAGGTTCAAATCATTTGCAGATAACCAGACAAGACCCCTCCATAAGCATCTCCTCCAGCGTTGTAACAAGGCCAGCATCCAACTGTGAAAGAATCCAAGCAATTTTGTCTGACAGACGCTACACCAATCTCTCTGCATGACTTTGCAAAAGATTCCCTAGACCCTCTTTATCCAAGAGGGTCACTTGAAAAGAACTGGGGTGCAGCAATCTGTGGATGCAATAAGGGCAGACAAGTACAGCCACTTTGCCATCCTTACTCCCACAGAATATGCCTTAAAACAGCTCTAATCCATGTTCAGTCAAGTTTGTTCTTAATTGCATGCCAGCAATGCTCTCTAGACATCTCTCATTTCATCTCTCTCAATCTCTGTAAACCAGGGGGAGTGCCAAGATCCCTGAGGGGGAGATGTCATGTGGGTGAAAACTGATATAACACCTCAGCTGCCCCTTTTTATTCCAAATGGCAAGCAAAGCCTTGGATTGACTATGCAGCAAACCAATAGGAACATCTCCCAGCTCCCTCTGAAACCCATCCAAATTCATTAGTCACCAAGAATAGATAAATCTAATGGATACAGCCTCCCCAATGGATAGCAGTGCCAGAGAATCCCATGGTAATCAAGGCATGATGGAACCATGTCAGAAGCTCCTCCAGGTTGAAGATCATATAGCCACTGCTCTGATGGGAACAGCAGAACAAGCATGTGACTGCTGTTCTGTGTCAGACTATGAGTGATGTGAGATAGGCCTATGGCCATCATAGTGGCTATGAACATCTGGGAAGCCTTAGACCATATTGTCAGGGAAGGCATATTGAAGTTCCCCAAGACCGTAAGTCTGGAGAACTCCACTGCCAACACAGAGATGGAGTCAAGAAGCTCCAGCAGGAAGCTTGTTACACAGGCAGGCTGATACCACAGAACCACTCCCAACTGATCTCTAGAGCCCAACATAATGAACAGGGTCTCACAACCAGTGACTTGTGGGCAGTGCCCCTGAAAGCCATAAGCGATTCAGATAACATTTATCACATCTTCACCCTGGCCCTGGGTTCTCAAAGATGCCCAGCCAGCTTTGCTCAGCTCAAACCTGGCTGGGCAAGTCTCTGAAAGGGCCCTACCCCTTTCTAATGCAGCCAGGTCTTGGTAATATATGCCAAGTCAATGTTAATTTCTTGGCAATAGCAAGGAAATATTTTGCATTTGACCCTGTTCTATGCAAAAGATCAGTGCTTGAGCTAATCCACTCTTTCGTTAACAATAAAAATAATTCGAAAGTTCCTATTGTAACTTTTCTCAACCAAATACCTTCCAGATTTATTGGGACAGCCTTCAGAATTCCCAGCCAGCATGGCTATTTGCCATTTAAAGTCTCCAGTACATCTGGACAGCATCAGTTGAAGGTGATTCCAATCCAGCTGTTAAATGTTGTATTATTTCAGATGGCTTGCTGAGCAGGATTGGCTTTGAATAAGACTTGGATGGGAGATGATCGTGGAATTCCACAACTATAGACTAGATTAGAATTTAAAAAAGCATATCACAAGGAGCAAAGCCTATATTGATCGTTTAGTGTATTTATGTACAGTTTTAGCTATTAGATATGAGATGTTGAGATAAAGTGAGAATGAGAAATCAAAATATTGCTAAAATATGGTAGCATTTTGTACTTTATTTGAATTCTTTTTAAAATTGCTATTCCCTTTATTTTATTGTCCATGGCAAACAGGTCAACCTTTAAATTAAGATCTTGTGGTGGGAAGCAACCATTTACCAGCTAAGCAGACTCGTTCTTTGTGCATATCTCCATCTACTGGTAAAGTGTTATAGGGCAGAAAAGCTAATTTTCAGTAAGAAGAGATAATTATTATAAATACATTATAAAATATTTACTTGCTATTCCATGTTTATAGTTTTCTCAGGAAATACTTGTAATATTTAGTTGCAAGTATTTTCCGGGCAAAGGCTTCAGTGGAGCCCTTTTGATCCTGAAACACCACAATGCAAATATTTTTACCATAGGCAACTATGGTTCATTATATCCCTAATTCATATATTTTTTCTGTCACAAATACTTGCTTGTAGGGATTTGCACAAAGTATTAAAAATAGTATACCATATGTACTTCTGGTATCTAGGGAAGTACAATATCAATATTTTAGTTGTATGTAAACAATGTAGATGGGGATTATTTAAGTTATATTTTATTAAATTGTTTTAACTTTTATGCAGATGCGTTTGTTTGCTGATAACAAACTCATTAATTATATTTACATATAAAGCAGTTTGGATAAAGCTGAGATAATAGTATATTTCTCTAATGTGTTCTTAAATTTCAAGCAGCAATTCTACTTATTACTTATGGACATAGCAACCCAATCCTGTGAAATCCTGTGAAATCAAAGAAATGTAAATATATTGAAATCAAGTATACCTAATTTTGCATCAGATCACACAAAAATATAAAACATTTAAGATAAGTGCCATTAAAAATCTTGTTACTTGTAAATATGAGCTACGGGTTTATACCCACTTAGTGGTAGAATAATTTCAGTAATATATTGAAATAAACAATTCCTGTAGTTCCAGTTATTTAAATCATTCCCTAGAGTAGACTGTTATAACTTCCTATGTTGCACTGAAAACATCAATTTAGTTTCACCTGACTGAAATTGGTATTATGGTTTTTGGAATGCTGGGAATTTTATTTATTTCATGCTATATGTTGTATTTTGTTACTTAGTTTTATTCCTAAGTCTATGTTGTTACATTAATACTCTTTTGGAGAACGGTAAATCATTCAGTCAGTCATGATTGGAGCAGTATAGAAATCTAGAAGTAAATAAATAAAATAAAGTTATCTAGTATGGCCACACTGCTAAAGCAACTGCTGAACCTCTCCCTAAATAATTATTATGTTTACCACAAGTAAATCCTTCTGAATTTAACAGGGATTCTGCTTAGGAATATGCATATGATTGAATTAGCTATAGCCTGACAGTTCAATATCATTCACTTCTAAATATAATTGATGTTCTTATGCTGTTATTGTACCTTTGTGCGTATGTTTCCTCATCTCTTTCATGCAGGAGGGGAGGACATCTTAGACCTTCAGTTTTGATTTTAAAATACCTTTCTGTATCTTAAATCATCATTCATGAAACTGGAACGATAAGATAGTTTTTGATCTTCAAAGATGCATTTGAAAAGTGCTGTCTTCTCAAATTCAGCATGTATTAGTCCTTAAATCTCTTGTCTTAAAGCTTAGCTTTTAGTACCATGGCTATCATTATAAACCATCTCTGAACAGATTCTAGGTTTTTGAAGAGCTAGTGTTTGATAATACAGTACATGAGATAGAGGTATGACCTATTCAAAGAAACTATTACTTCCCATGATTTGGAAACTGTAATACCTTTGATAAAGTCTAAGTTTTTCTCTAGGCATATAACACTGCAGAGTATTTTTTTTGCTTGAAATTAACTCTTATTCCAAAATTTACAGTTGATTACCTTGTGACTTATATTCAAGGCTTATATTCAAGAAGAAACAATTGCATACGAAGATATATGGTGCTTAAAGTGCTGGACTGCCACAGGGTGACCCAGGCTCTGGTCCACTCAGCACATACATTCACTGGCTTTGGATCAACCACACTCTTGCAGCCCAGTTCACTTCACAGAATTATTGATGGGGGAAGGGGGAAAGTGGACCCCCAAGCTGAGTTCCTGAATGAAAAGTGGTATGTAATCTAACAAAAAATCTTTACTGACAGTCACTGAAAAAACAACAAGATGGCTTTATATGTAAAAAGCCATGGATATAATGCAGGGCTGTCAAACAAGCAGCCCGTGAACCAGATGCGTCACACGAAGGCCACACCCATCCTGGCAAAGGCAAAAACCATCACGATATGTCACGATACATCACATGACGTGATCAAGTTTGACACCTGTGATGTAGTGGGTCAGATTGAAGTCCACAACACTCCTGGTAAGCCAACCAGGACAGGAGGGAAAATAACTTGGTAAAGTGTTCTGACCAACAACAGGTATTTTACATAAGGTTGTATGTTTGGGAAAAGATGACCCATTCTCACTATTCTCTTAGAAGAACTTTTGAGGTATAAAAACTATCCTCAAAATTTTAGAATAGGAATGCAGTTAATGATACAAGGTACTCCAATTCATACTTGCTCCTGGTGAATCACTAACCTTAACTTAATATGGGGGTAAATGAAGAGAGGTGTGTGTGGGGAGGGGGGGAGATTTTGTTTAGCAAATTTAGTTTCAAAAATTTAACGATCTATTCTAGTCCTTTCCTCCATAATTGCTTGCGTATCCACCAAACCATGTCACTATAAACCACATCCAAATTGATTACGTGCCACGAAGTCATCGTCCTCTTTTAACAACCACTTATATAGATTTTTCTCTGATATCCAAATCCATTGTGAAACTAATTTTTAGTTTTATCAGCGCCACGGACAGCTAGAATGCAAGATAAAATGCAGTGCGGATAGGTTGAAAGTAGGGCATTCATGTTTTAATAGAAAAACAGGAACGTTTTATTCATTTGATCAACTAACACTTCAGTTCCGTCAGAAACAAGTGCACATCAACTGTGTTCGCGCAATAAACACAAGCAGCGATCCTTCATCAGAATAACTGCATAAATGTCAGCTTATGGTACAATATTTGTAATTATGAACGGACAGGAGTCGGTGGATCTAGAGAACAAGATCCGCGCTTCCCCATCCTTAGAAGATATTAATTGCCCTTGCTTGGCAACGTCATAAAAGTGCTGCCTCATTCACTTTCCGGAAGAGCAATGCTCAGCTGTGGACATTTTTTTCCGACCGCTCTTTCCTTTACAGGCTGTAGTTTTCGAATGTTCTGGAGGCGTTTTGTCGCATTGGTCCCCGTACTTTCTGTTCTCGGTGCGCAGCTGCGTGGTGCGGAAAAGACCTTCCGGACAGTCAGATACGCTGGGCGGTAGATAAAGTGGAATTGTTCCTATAATCTGAATCAACCTAAATTCTGGAGACTGCTGCAAACGAGTTTTCGGAAGCCTCGCTGGCGCTCATCGGCTCCTCCGGAAAGTTTGGGCTCTGAGCCGCTCATTTCATCGGCTTCTTTAGGTAGGCTGTGAAAATCTTCGCTGTGAAATCCCATAGAGCGACTGCTAGGTCCCCGGGACAAGAACCAGTAGCCTCTGGCCACGTGTTCGTCTTTCCAACCTGAGAGAATCGCCAGATGTGTTGGGACTCCCAGAAGTCCCATCCAGAATTCGGGTACTGGCTGGAAGTTTGGAGAGTTTTAATAGAGCACATCTGGAGAGCATTAGGTTTAAGGAAGGCATGTCATTTCTCACCTCGAAAACGTGTTGCTGGTACCAGAGCTGAGTTCACAACCCTTTCCTTCACGAAGATTTGCACCTATAAGTTTTCTTTTTAAAGTGTTGCAGTGCTGTTGTGATGGTAGCTAATATATTGACTGCATTTTATTTCTTTGGTTTTAATTCAATTTCAATGCGTTTTGGTTTGGGTTTTTTTTTTGTGCAGCTTTTTTGGTGCTCCCAATATTCACTGAATGGCCAACTGCAACTTTTCTTTCAAAAAAGCTGTGTGTGTGCTTTTGCTGAGGACAGTATGTGGACCTCCAGGTGTCATGCTTCTCAAAGCCCTTCAACCCTACCCTAGGGTATATGGTTAATAATATAGGATGATGGGAGTTGGAGTCCAACATTTGTAAGGCAACAAACTGCTCAACTCTGTCATACAAGGTTTTAACTATTTTCAGAGGAATTTTCAGATGTTTAGAATGAGGGAGCCTCTACTTCCTTTGTCACTTGGTGACACAGTTGCAAAATTGGACATGTGCCATTCTGAAAAAGAAGTACACAAGCAACAGTTCTCTGCCAGGATGCATATAATTTACCAGTTAACTACTTGCCTTCCATTTTAGGTTGATAGGTATTATGGTTAAATATGGAGCAGCCATCATTAAGTAGTAATACCATCTCTGCCAAGAAAAGAGTGTATGTGGTTAAAGGTATTCCTTTACTCAGAGGTTCTAGTCTGACCAGTTTGTGGACTTGGCTTTAGGATTAATCATTCTTTGGTATGGATTCTGTTTTTTTAATACTTGAAGAACCATTCATAAAACTTTTTACATTATCTGTTCCCAAGAGGAAAAACTCCTTGTTTTCCTTTTGGGAAGAAACTAACGGCAGAGGACATTACCAAGAAGAAAAAAAGCCAGAGCAGATCTTGTAATTATGATTGAGAGCTGCCTAACTTGCTGGATTGCATTAAATCAAAAGAAGGCATCATCTGTTTATCCATTTTAAAAAGTAGCAGCAGCTTTTTCATCTTACAAATTCACACAAAGAATTACAGCTGCTGGTGGTGGTGTATCTTTCCCTGAACTGTTCAGGTACTTCCATACAGATAAAAACTTCAGTAATTGGCAGGAAAAAGCTGGTCTCTGATAGGCCAATCAGCCAGCACTTCCTGATTGGCTGGAATCTTGAACTGAGAACAGGAAGAGGCGGGTGGGGGGAAAGGAAGGAGCTGGAGGAAAAAGGCCTATTGGTGGAAAAAAAGGACTCACATGGAGTAGGGAAGGAGAAGGTCACACTGTTAAGGCCTTGGACACCTTCGGAGAGAGAGATTGTTCTCTCTAGAGAGAACTGCTACATCCTGGGCTGCATTCCTGCTGCCATAGGGGGCAACAGTTTTAAACCAATGGTAGAGTTCAGGAGTGATTGCATTCCTGATCCAGTTGCAGTTTCCTGATTTATCACCTCTGGCTAGAGAGATGGGCCCCATAAACATCTCACCAAGTCTGCAGCGGAAGTGCCCAGGAGGAAGTCAGTAGGATTAGCCATTTGACCGTGAAACACTTTCTCTGACTTATTTGTGTCTTCTACCCAAGAGCTCTAATACAAGTTTTGAGCCCATACATTGGCTGCCACTTAACCACTGACCAGTACATAGCGAGGGATTGTGCCTCAGTTAGGTTCTTTAGCATTACAGACATTAATTAGGACACTCAACCTAAGTGACATTATCTAACATAAAGGGTAATTTCTTACTGTGTTAACTATATTCACTGTATTTTGCTGAGTTATTGATTGTATACTCACTGCCCCAGTATTTGCTGCTGCTACCTCTAGTTCTACTACTTAATCATATTTTATCCTAAGGTCTATTATCTTAATTAAAGACCCACAAATCTCACAAGGTTTGTCGGTTGTGTTTCGTCAGGCAGGCTGGTCATCTGAGAAGAGGAACAGAAGGCTCTTATCTTCAGTGACTCCTTTGAGCGCCTTAATAGTTTTTATTATCAGAGACGTAATTGGTTCCAAACTGTGACTGTGAGCCCTTTCTTCAGTCTGTTATACTACATATGGCCTTTGTGTTTAAAAAGCACAAAGTATTTCTTGGTGGAACAAAAGCTCCACATACCTGCTGTAATGTATGTAAAGAGTTGCTCACATAAACCAAAGGATTTTCCCACCATTTTCCATAACAGCAGGCCTGGCAGCCTATGCCGTTTAGAAAGCTCTGGTTCCCCATGACCATCATGCTCTACAATGCATCTGCTACATTTTTGTTACTTTTGGAATGAAATGTACAATAGAATTTGTGATGTCTTGGTGCCTCTATAATTAAATGTTAGACGCTCTTCCCACTATTGGCTCACAATTACTTTCACTTTCTTCATACAGTGATCAGAAGACTGTCACCTCATTGATTAAATGTTGAGGTGCTATGTCAAAATTTTTCTGTAAATTAAAAACATAATCAGGAAGCATTATAGAATAGCCTGCCGCCTTTTGCTAGTGTAAGTTTTTGAAGGAAGAAAAATCATGATTTTCATAATCTGATATTTTTATGCACCTATGTCTATTATAATCAGATTGAATTTATTAATGGCAGTAAACGTGGATTTTGTAGGAAGATTTGGATGAAGCCATGACAAGATGGGCTCGATCAAGGGTCACACATAACAAGAAAGCCCTAGATGCAACACCATGGGATGATCTGAAAAATGGGGCTGCTGGAACCGTAGAAACAAATCAAAGGCAGAACTCATCAGATAGGTTTTCTTTAAAGAACAACCAAGTGAAAAAGAAAAATAAGAAGAAAAAGGACTACCTGAATGAAGATGTCAATGGCTTTATGGAATACTTAAAACAGAACTCACATACGTTGCACAATGGCCAGTTGATTGATAGTCATCAGGCAGAGGAAGAAATAGCAACAGCTTTGAAAAAGGATAAGCGGCGAGAACAGAGGAGAGTGAAGCGCCAGGAAATTAAGAAGAATATAATGGTAAGATACTCTCCTGTTTTTCTTTTTTTTACTGTTTAATACTTTCTTTTCTTAAAGTGCAAATAGGAACTGCAGCCAAGGGAGATTGAATAAAAACAAGTGATTTACTGCCCCCCCCCCCACAAAGCTGGATATTTTTCAATAATATTACATGTTGTTTCTGAAAAATAACCTGCTCTGAACAATTGGCACATACAATTGTTAACTTGGCACTTAATCTCTAAGCTGATTTTATGTTTTCTACCATAGGCTGAGTTGAAAGGAGGCTTTTATTTGTAAAAGAACAAAATAATAAATTCAGTTTAGTTTCAGGCATGAACAATTGTGTCCCACTCTATCTAGCAAGTATTTTCTGGCTGATAAAAATAAATTGCCATAGCCTGACAGTAACTTTGTTTAATCATCTCACTTTTATTTGTTCTTTCATCTTTGTGAGGATACATCAGGGCCAGACAGAGTGCAAGAAGATGGAGCAGTACTGGAAAGAAACAAATTTGTTCAGTATTGATTGTTGATTGCATGCCATCAAGTTGGTGTTGACTCTTAGTGATCACATACAGATTTTCTCCATTATGATCTTTATCTAACTGACCTATCATCACTGTAACTGAATCAGCCCACCATGCTGATGGTTGTCATTTTTTCCTCTCACCTTTCCTAGCATTAGCTTTTTTCCAGAGAGTGGAATCTTTGCATAATGTGTACAAAGTAGGCTAATTTGAGCCTGGTCATTTGTGCCTTAAGTGTGACCTCGGGTTTATTTGTTCAATGATGCATTGGTTTACTCACTATTGTTTAATATGCAGTTTCTATGTTCTATAAGAAACTCACAGTAGCAGATAGTCATAAGAAAGTTCCTATACAGAAATGAGTTAAACCAGAGATATGTGTATATTAGTGCACGGAAATTCGCAAAATCTTAGCTGCAGCCTGTAAAGACTTTCACAAGCTATTACCAGATTGTATTTTTTTAATGGAAGGGCAAAACATTTAAATAAAATAATCACATTAAATATATTAAATTTTAATGACATTTAAATAATACGTAATCAACGCTATTTTTTGTTCTGGCCTACTCATTACTATGTATAATTTTGCCTTTAGTGTTAGATAAATGCAGGGTTAGTGTTCTGGAACTTTTAGCATCCTATTCAAGTATATATGATTGTAGGATGTTTTTCTTGCAATACGTTGAATTATATGTTGTTAATTGTATGATCAGGTGAGATGAATAGCTTTTCACTTCAAAAAATCTTACCTTCAGAGTAAGGCTTAAATTACAAGAAATTTTTATAAAATGCAAATGTAATTAGTGTGGAAGTAAATAGTAATGGATTCAGACAGTGCTGTGGAGAGGACGTCTTCTGAAAAAAACATTGTTTCTCTGAAGCATTTCTATTCAGAGGGTATCTGATTATATGTGGGTGTGGCTTCTACTTGTAAAATGCCATGGTAAGTTTAGGTTGAAAAGTGGTTAGTGTAAAAAGATATTGCTTTAAGTCCATAATGAATTCACATGGTAATTCTCCTTGTATTGTCAAAGGTATGCTTCCACTGTCGAAAACCAGGCCATGGGGTTGCAGATTGTCCAGCTGTCCTTGAAAGCCAAGACATGGGAACCGGAATTTGTTACCGATGTGGCTCTACTGAACATGAAATTAACAAATGCAAAGCAAAAATAGATCCAGCTCTTGGTATGTGTAACAACTATGGTTCTCAGCATGATAAATGTCACCAATTATGAGGGTAATATTGGTTTAAATATTCCACGTTAGGATTATGATGGTTTACAAAATCTTAATGTATTTTCTTCATGACACTATATGAATTTCTTTCAGGGGAATTTCCATATGCAAAGTGCTTTATTTGTGGGGAAATGGGCCATCTCTCAAGGTCATGTCCAGATAATCCTAAAGGACTTTATGCTGAAGGTAAGGCCATTTTTTTAAAAATCCCATTGTTTTTTTAAAAAAATGGATTGTTGACATGCTTCAGAATATTTTTTCTTATCTTGATAGTTTAAGTGAATGCAATTGCTTTATAAAGAAATAGGTTGTATAGATCTCCTCTTTTGATAAATTCTACAAATTCTCTTTTTAAAAATTCTGCAAGAAAATACTTTACACCATTATTTTACACATCAGCAACATCCAATGATCCTTGCTGTGTTCTGTTCCAAAAAACCCCACACCATAGTATCCTCTTTGAAGATTAGAACATAAATGTAGGTTTTATTTACCTTTGCAAATTAAAATCATCTAATCTGCAGCAACAGGAAAAGTTTTGAAATTATCTTAATATCGTTGGACAGTTAGAGGTGCACATCTGTATATTATCTTATTGTGCTTATTTAATGCATCTTTTACTATATATTTAAATAATATGTGCTGGACATGTTTCACAAGTTACAGTAAAGACAATACAAGGTAAATAATTTTAGTGAACTTTCAGTAGTACATTCTATTTATATTATATAGATTTTCCAAGAATGGAAACATTAGAATGGGTGTTAGAATAGCAATTGACAAAGCAATCCTGGGATGATTGTTTAATTTACATCTTTAGAATGTCAGGAATTTTTCAGAATTTAAATAGTATAAATATAGTGAACAGTTTAATTTGCATTTCCTTTCTTAAAATTTTATTAAAAGATTTACAAAGAACATAAAAACCAAGAATAAAAGAAGCAAACAAAGAAATAAGAAAAAGTCTTCAAATTTTTGCAACAAGAAATTTTAGAAAAAAGAATTGGGTAAAATTCTGATTAATTTCAATTTCAGGGAAGAATTTAATTTGGCAAAAAGAAAATAAGGAGAAAGAAATCTTTGATCAGTCTTTTCAAGAAAAGAAGTTTTTAGTAAATTTAACCTGCTTAGTCAAAGTGAAGAGTTATCAGGACGGGATTTTCACCAAGTATGTTTTTTATATTTAAGCAGCTGAAGATGCCCAGCTAGAGGAAAAAGTAGGTGGAGCTGTAGTAGATATAATTTTTAAATTAGCTAAGCAATGGGAAAGAATGAGCACGATTAAACATACAGTAAAGCTTAAAATTAACTTATCTTAAATATCTTAAAATTAACTTGTTTTTCTTTACTGCGTACATAGTGTGTCTGTGATGGTGGAGGACACATCATGGAGAGAGGATATCAAAAAAAGTAGATAAAAAAGAAAGGGGTTTTCCCAATCATGGAAACTTCACCAGAACTACACCTGGGAATGTGGGCATGAGGCTGCTATTCAAACTTAATGTGTCTTTATCCAGCCCAAGTTAGGCATAGAATTGCCATGGATTTTACTGTCTATCTGAACTTCTTTCCTTTTCTTGTCTGTACTTGATAGATTCTAATCTACAGAAAGTGTTTCCTACAACTGTTATAGTCCGCTACTAATTATAAATAATTATGAGTCTTATGTTAATTTAAAGGCTAGCAACTTTTTTTCTTAAAGTAGAATATATTGTAATTTTAATTGGCAGATACATTTTTAAAAAAAACCAGTTTCCCCCCATTGAGTTTGTTTCATTAAAAAAATAAAGGTACAATTAATATATCTATGGAGATTCTCAGTCATCCAGATCATGGTTGTCCCAAAGGTGCTTTTTCAAGAGACAAATGGACTTTCTGGTTTTTCTTTGAAGACGTTTCTAAACTTCAGAGCTGAAGAAGCTTCTTGAATGAGAAGTGAAACATCTTCAAAGAAAAAACAGAAAGTCCATTTGTCTCTTAAAAAAGCACGTTTGGTACAATTAACATACATGACAGGGTGCAATTCATATATATTGCATTAAATTCAGTTATTTATATTTATGCTTTTATAGGAGGATCTTGTCGGATTTGCGGATCTGTGGAGCACTTTAAAAGAGACTGTTCAGAAAATCAAAACTCAGGTAGAAACTTAGAATTTCTGTTTATTAAGAAGGCAGAGTTATATGTAGAGAGCTTTCTGTAATGAACTCTGGCTAGATAATTACAAAAGTCACTGAACCATCCTTGTTTCAGATTGTATTGTTTAATATGTTACTCAATATTATCCATTTTTAACAGATCATTTGATATCTATTCCATTTAAATATGTTCCAAGACATATCAGCTGTTACAGCTGGAGAACAACACTTGTTCTCCATATATACAGGTAGCCCTCAACTTACAACTATTCATTTAGTGACCATTCAAAGTTATAGCCCAATGAGAAAAGTGACTTATGACTGTTTTTTACTTATGACTGTTGCAGCAGGCCCATGGTCATGTGATCAAAATTGAGACGATTGGCAACTGACTCAGATTTTTGATGGTTGCAGTGTCATGGGGTCATGTGATCACCTTTTGTGATCTTCTGACAAAGTCAATGGGAAAGCCAGATTCAATTAACAACCATGCTATTAACTTTACAAGTGCAGTGATTCACTTAATTGTGGCAAGAAAGATAATAAAATTGGGAAAACTTTACTTAACAATTGTCTCACTTAGCAATAGAAATTTTGGGATTAATTGTGGTTGTAAGTCAAGGACTATCTGTATATATATATATATATATATTGGCACTGAAGAATTTCAGAAATGGAATATCATGTTCCTAGCAATAGTATGAAACTGATTAGCCACGCATTGTGGAATTTTTGTTAAAAATTCTTGGAGGAGTCATCTACATCAGATATTCTTGAGTAGAAAGAATAAAATTGGAATAAAATAAATAACGTAGATTTTGGTTTATCAATTGTGTGTAAAAGCTGGAAATGTTAGAAAATATCGATACTAACTGATATTTTTAATCAACTTGAATTTTTAGAAGGCTTATTATAATTTGATCTAACTTTAACTTGGATAAAAAATTTAAAAAAATGTAATCACTATTACAACAAATAGTTGTACAAATTTATTTATTTATTTATTTATTTTATTTATTTTTACATTTATATACCGCCCCATTCCGAAGACTCGGGGCGGTTTAC
>JANHFL010002543.1:303875-326312 GCA_032468155.1 Oxyrhabdium leporinum | reverse complement strand
ATTTGAACCGCTAGATTGAATCAGCAGAAGTGGCCTGCAGTTCAACACTCTAACCACTGCGCCACCTAGGCTCTTTGCTGAACTGTATCCTGGATTAAAAGACAGTTGATTTTTCATACATTTTTTTCTCTCCCCCCCCCCCAATAGATCGAGCAGTAACTGTTGGTCGTTGGATGAAAGGAATGAGTGCAGATTATCAAGAAGTTCTAGAAAACCCTGGACCACAAAAAGGAAAACCAAAAGTACCTAAGATTGTTAACTTTTGACCATTTTTATTCTGTATAATACTTCTCAATATATCACTTAAAATAAAAATCGTAAGCTTTTGGAGATCCCAAAATGACACATTGTTTTCTAAGTATTGATCTAGTGATAAAATCTAGCCTAAATGGAAAGAGCCTGGGGAATAATGAAAAGCCTTTCAATAGGATATGCTAGAAATTGTTTAATTGGCCCGTTAGTTTTGAACTGGAAGGAAATCTTTCCAAATATTACATAATCAGTCGGTCTTTGCTCATACAGGTAACACCCAACTTAGATCACAATTGGAATTGGAATTTTGGTTGCTCAGTTATGTCATTAAGCCAATACTTGCTTATGAAAAATGCAAATTGCTAAATAAATGATGGCTAGAATGTTGTATAAACTTTATTATATTGATCAGTCAGTATAAAATTATAATTAATAGTCATTTTTACTAAAGCTAACATTTTTAAGTCTCCTGGTTCATTATACAGAACATGTGCCAAAGTGACTTGAACAAAAATACAGTTGCAAGATTGTGAAACATATATTGTCCGGACTGTCTGATACACACATTATAATAAATAGCAGATTTAAGTTCATTTTAAAATAAACATTTGCATCTAAACTAATACTTAAAATGTAATAATATAATTGCATTTACAAGGGTTTTTGTAAAAATTAGAAGATGGTTAGATGTTAACCTTGGATGATACTGCAACGGTCATAGTGATATCAAATAAGTAGATGGAAATTGCTTTGTTAGATTGAAAGTTCACCCACAAATTGCTGTGTTAGATTGAAAGTTCACCCACAAATTTTTCACTGATTTTTATCATTTTCAGTACCGTGTTGGTGTATTAAATGTAGCTCATTTTGCTGCTCTCTGATTCTAAGAACTGGATGCACATAGAAGCTATATCTTCTATCGATTCCCATAGACAAGCAAGGTTTCCAGCAAAGTAAGGCATACTATGTACACCATGGATGAAGACAGAAACCTTTAAAATATATACATTATGATTTAATCCATGCTATAACCAGCACTAACATAATCACATTGCACTAAATATGGAAGATTCTAAACTTCAGCTTCTTTCTAAACACAAAAAGCATATTCATTTCAATCACTTCCTAAGGGCTCCATTATTAGAACACTGGTGTTCATTGGAAGGCCAAATTTAACTTTATGCCTAGATATGAAAGTTCACTGATGATAAAAGAGATTTTGTGATGAGAGGAGAGAATGACTTTACAATATGAAAAATTATATGGAAAGGAAATTTCCATATAATATTTCTGCACCCCAAAAAACAACTTATTCACACAAATGCTACTTGGGAAGCTATTAAGCTTCTTTTCATTTAAAATGTTTTTCAAGTTGCATCATCCCCTTTCTTTTGTAACTTTTAAACTAATATATAAATATCTCAGGTATTTATGTAACAGTTCTAAAAGCGATTAAAAGGAAAAATGTCATTTTGAATGGACTTCTATATAAAATCATGGAGATGATTTTTTAGAAATAAAACATGATTGTGTGTCAAATACTACAAGAACCAAATCTAATTCATAGTGGACTTGGTGAACATTTCCAACATAATCACCAAGAGTATGTAAGGAAACTTTGAAAAAAAACAAATACTGGTGAGAAATAGACAAGAATTGAAAGAGTCCACTCAGCATTTCCCCCTCTCTATTAGAATAATTTATTTAGGTGAAAACAGAATCACAGCTATATGTGCTGTTGTCTTGAATAAAATTACTTTTATATCTCAATTAGGGAGGAAAAAAGGGGGGAAACCAGAACTTAACAAAAAAATGTCATGTAACTTCAAGCCACTTACCAAAGAGGAATCCTCATGGGTGTGGATCAGGAATCCTGCACACTGGATTTCATTTTGGTGGTAGTTCTGATGAGCAGGCAGAGCAGCTGTTACAGCAATGGACTTCACCGCTATTATGTAAGGATCTCTAAATTGAATAAGTGTAGCGTTATGATTATTAAGGACAAAAAAAGTCAGTTAATAGCGTAAAGGGAACGGCTAGTTTAAGGCTGTAATTTTAGTCATAAGGCAAGATAAATGTCTTTGCTTATGAAGCTGCACATTAAGTGGACAAATGCATGACAGTTGTAATGAGCACAGACAGGTGGTAAAGATTAAAGAGGGGCCTCTCTACTATTACCTTCTTTTTCTATCTCCATTTCTACATGTTTCCCTAAAAACACCTACTGCTGCTCAGGACTGCATCTTGAAAAGTGGCAGTACTGAATGCCTCTATAATGCATTACTAAAGAAATGATTAAATGAAGAATTAAGTATGCAGGTATAGCCAAAAGACTGGTTTGCTGGAATAGCAGCCCTGGGCTCATCAGAATTCCAAAAGGTGGGATCAAGAATCTAAGAAACACTAAGACATTTTATTTATTTTATTTTATTTTATTTTATTTTATTTTATTTAATATAAAAACAAGGCTGTTTGCAATGCACATAAACAAGGCTGTTTGCAATGCACAAACAAGGCTGTTTGCAATGCACATAAACACAGAAGAAATTCACACCCACATCCACACCCACACACATAAGAGCCACGCTGGCACAGTGGTTAGAATGAGGTACTGCAGGCTATTTCTGATCACCGGCTGCCAGCAGTTTGGCAGTTCGGGTCTCACCGGCTTAAGGTTGATTCAGCCTTCCATCCTTCCTAGGTCGGTAAATGAGGACCCAGCTTGTTGGGGGCAACATGCTGACTCTGTAAACCACTTAGAGAGGGTTGTAAAGCACTGTGAAGCAGTATATAAGTCTAAGTACTATTGCTATTGCGATATATACTCTGTGTGTGTGTGTGTGTATTTTTATACACACACACACAAAGATTTTCACATTTTATACTTACTCTGTTTTAGAAGGTTCCCTTTGAGACACAAGAATTAAAAAATCTCTGGGTTTATTTCCATTAGCTGAGGCTGAGGATGTAATGTGGTATATTTTGTCCTCTTCAGTCACACACTCCATGACTCTACAATTTCTACAACATATGAGGCAAATAGAAATGGAGTTTAGAGCTTTGGGTATCACTGAAAAGTAATTAACAGACATTATGTAACCTTTAGATCACAATTTGTGGAAATCAGCTTTATTTCAGGTTATATCTATTGAAGCTACAGTCTTAGCCTTTTTTGTTTTTAAAGAAATAAGCATGAAAAACTAAAGAGATATTTCTTTTTACAAATCCAATCTTATTAAACTGACTAACCAGTTTATGCCTTATTCTGTTTATTTATTTATTTTTACTATTACTGGGCCTAGCTGCTAGACTGATTAAGGAACTGTTGATTTCTTGCTGAGATTTTAGATCAGGGCTGTCAAACTCACAACCCGTGGGCTGGATGTGTCACGCACTGGCCACACCCACAGCTGGTTTAGTGAAGGGGAAAGTCGCAATATGTCACTTGACGATACCATGACAACGTGAGTTTGACACCCCTGTTTTAGATGATGATGATGTACTTTGTTTTTTTCTGTGTACTGCAAAGAATATTTTGGATCCTGAGTGTAAATTAATAAAATACAATAAATGCCTTGGAGAGGTCTCTCAAAACCCTGAGATCTAATTTATCTGGATCTGGAGACTTTAATTAATTCACGATGGCCAGATGTTTCCTATCCCTTTACTTGCCTTGGATTGAATGCGGTTCCCTATTGAAGACAAGACTCAGGCAAAATAGGAGTGGAAGAGCTCAACCCCTTCTCCACTACCTTATACTGTATGATCATTTTTTTTTCAAGCTCCTGTTCCTTTTGGCTTGTTTGTGAGTCCAAGCTGCTTTTAGCTTTTCTGAATTTTCTTTCTGCAGGCATTTGCTGCTCACATGCCCCATGGTGGATTACAGCCTAATATGTCTCTACCTTTGCTAAAACTCCCTAAAATATCTTTTGTCTTTTTTTGGGTATGTCTATTTCCATCATCATAAAATGTTTAGACTTAGATTGCTATATATTTCAAATTAAAATATCACTATGATTTCACATATCACACTGAATCTTTATTTCTATTCTCCTTAAACTAGTCCACATTATTGAAGATTTGTCAAAATGCCAGCTTTTTTAAAAATCAAGGCTGTAAGAACTGATACTAATGAAAGATACAAAATTATGCTTACGAGTAGTATTTAGTCCAATGTTTATGAAGTGAGAAGTTAGATAAAAGGAAGAATGCCAGTTTCGAAGGTATCTGTATTTGCATTTCAACCTTGATTGACAGAGCATTTTCCTCCTCCAGAGTGTACATTTTTGTCTAAGGAAAAATGTATTTTTAATGCTGAATTATGCTAAACTAAGGTTACAAATCAATTAGTTTTAAAACGCAATCTCCAAATAAGTACGCACCATTCCCTAAAAAGGAGTAAGTCAAGTTAAAAAAACAATAAAATATAACATTGTGACCAATAATTCAGTTTCTATAAAATAAATTTAGGTCAGAACCAGATATATAGATTGAGGAATTGTGCAAAGAGAACAAACAAATAAATAGAAGAATAGCATTCAGTGTGAAGTAGCGGTCTTACCTTGATAAAAGAAATGTTAACATTAGGAGGAATAATAGCATGCATAGATATAGAGATGAAAATATGAAGATTTCTCTTGGGAATAACCTGCTCCCTAGCATCTGACTAACCTTTAAAATAGTCTGCTGAAGAGTTATTTTGTATTCCCAATTATGAATAGGAATACAAACCTATCACCAATACCTTCTTTTATATGGAGGAGAAACTAAAAAATTGAAAAGGTTTTGTCAAAAGAAGATTTTCAAGCTATATCATATATTAGTATATTAGAATGCAAGTTTAAGGTGGATATGTTTTTTAAGTTGTTCCTGTACATTTAGTTTTTAATAACAATAACACACTGGCTAGGGAATTCTGGAGTTGAAGTCCATAGATCTTTAAAGATGTAATGCTTCAGAAAATGTCTTGGAGACGAGTCTCTGGAATCGGCAACAATTCTGTTTTATCTGAATTTGGCTTCACCTTGTTCTGCCCCATCTACTCCCATCAGATCTGAAGACACAGGCAAGCTCTTTGAACATCCTAAGAGCCACGGTGGTGCGGTGGTTAGAGTGTAGTACTTCAGGCTACTTCTGCTGACTGCCGGCTGTCTGCAATTTGGCAGTTTGAATTTCACCAGGCTCAAGGTTGACTCAGCCTTCCATCCTCCCGAGGTCGGTAAAATGAGGATCCAGACTGTTGGGGGCAATATGCTGACTCTGTAAACCGCTTAGAGAGGCCTGTATAGCACTGTGAAGCAGTATATAAGTCTAGGTGCTATTGCTATCGCTAATGGGAGCTTACAGGAAAGGAGAAGTATTGCTTCAGCATATACAAATAGTAATGATCTTTTCCAAGAACTTCATATAGGTATTAAATCACAGGAGAGCCAAGAACAGAACCTTCCTCCTTCTTGTGAAAATTCCTAGAGTGCTAAGTAGATATCTCACAGTAGCACCTAAAAAAACATTTCGGCAGATAATGCCCCGCCCCTGCAACTCTGAGCTCATTCAAGCACTCCAAAAGGATTATAGCATGAAAAGCCGCTGAGAGATGAATGAATACTAACAGGGCCATACTGTTTCCATTAGAGCAACCAAAACTATCTCCGTGCCAAGTCTCGGTTTAAATCCAGACATAAAATCAGCAACCTTTAGGAACTCCTGACATTGCAGCGCCTTTGTTACAAACTTGTCTAAATACAGAATGCAGAATTTTAGTTTACAATTGTTTTGACTTTTAATGTGGTGGAAAGCCACATTAAGTGCTTAAAGAAGTGCTTCAAGTGCTTAAATTAATAATCTCAGGGATCATTAGTAGAATGAAGTTTTATAAGCCAAAGCAGGAGATGATCTAAAAGGCAAGGAATAGCACTAACCTATTTTATTACTTTAATAGGTATCACAGAAATATTGAAAAAGCATCTTTAATATGTAATTTACAGAGTACTCATTTAATGGGCAAAAAATAATTTTCTTCCTTAAACTGAATATACAGTAAGTGATGTTATCTACCTCTTCGTTTGTTATGTTTACTAATCACAGTGAACTTCTGGGAGACATTTAATCTTATTTTTACATATGAATCTCTGCAGTGGATACATTAGAACTACCTACCTCAGGTTGATCACTCACACATACAATATGTTGGGATTTCAATATGCACTAGCCAAGAAGGGTAGTATTTACAACCTTAACACCTATCAAGGGCATTAAACTGGGGAAAATTATTCTGAAAATTCTGATCAAAGTTCTGCCACTGTTTTCTGCAGATTTGGGGTCTTCTCTTTACCTTCTACTAACATGAAAGTTAATGAATGATATTTATTTTAGCTATTATTTTCTTACCAAATATTTTACTGAGATAATAAAACGTTTTATGAGCTATACTTAGCAAATAAAACAAACTATATAAATACCGTAAGACTAATGAGAATTGTAGTACAATATATCAACAATAATTTTTTTGTTGATTATCTTTAACTTTTTTAGGTTAATTCTACAAAAGTGAAAGTCTACAGTAACCCCTAAACAGCTACATCTTCTGGAATGCAAAGAAATTACTTTGCATTACCTCTATCTCAACTCCATTGTCTTAATGTAAACATAAATAAATAAATCCACGTCTGTAGACAGTATTTTCTATAGTTGCTGAAATAATGTGATGTTTCTTGGTCACATCATTTTTCAGCCTTTATTATTTCTTGCTTACATTTTGAACATTGAATAGTTAGTAATGATCATTCATGTTTTGTTTCGTAATATATTCTTGGTAACTGAATCTGATGGGAAGGGGTACAGTTCTGTAATTCGATGGACAGTTCTGGAGTTCTCTACAGAGTAAGAGACTGGGCAGAAGGAAGGTAGTGGATGTTTTGTGATTGAAAGGGACTTTGTTGGCATCACCAAGAAAAATAGGAGAAAACAAATAAAATGATTAAGGGAGAGAAAAGAGACCTGTCTGCTTCTGTAAGGCATGTAATCTCCTTTGCATCAATTCCCATGTCTTCAGTTGTTTTTACTCCAAGTAAAAGGTATTTTTTTTAAAAGAAACAATTAAGACATGCACACAATTCTTAAGACTATTGTAAGAAAATACATGGATAGTACCTACATGATTTAGAGTCATATATATCTCCCATCCAGGCTTTGCTGCCAAGAAAATCAATGCTGTAACATTGCTTTTGATTATGAGTGACTGAAATTTAAAACAGACAATAATTGGAAGCTAATTAAAAAATACAGATTTTTTTGCTCTTTACTATGCTGAGAAAGATAGAGGTCTAGCTTGAGATCTTTTAAATGGAGAAGGCAATACAAATATCTAACTGTAAATCTCTATCGATTGCTCTGATAAATTAAACACACATGTTGACGGGACATTCTTTAAATTGCAACCTTGTTGATGTATGACAGTGCCAAGCTAAAGAAGCCTGCAGTAAGTAATGGATGAAATCTGGAACCAAAAAACATGCTCAGAATCAAATTTGACTGAATTCAATGCGATAGAGCTAATTTTAAAAAGTATAGACTTGCCACCATAATTTGCACAATTAGCACATTAGGAACATGTATAAAAAATCCTGACACTTCTCTGCATTACATGTCTGATGAAAGATTTTTCTTTCTATCACTTACTCATAAAATCAGTGCTATAAAACACTTGCTGCCATCTCTGCTATCAGCATTATATAAAACAATTCTGATAATAAGTAAACCAAGTTGTGTAGGACAGAAGAATATTCCAAAAACAGTAATGAGCACTAGATTTTTGATGTTTTGAAAAAAAATATATTAAATCAGGACTGGACAGCTTAGGGCTTCTAAAAACAGCTTCATTTTTCCTGCTTCTCAAGAATACACCACCCACTTTGTTTTTGTTGTTGTTTTTTATAAAAAAGATTTCCATGCCCTTAAAAATTCCCAAAAATGGTGTGTATGGGAAGAAAGGCATAGACTTTCTAGCCCTGGAACTTCCTGTAACATCACTTTCATGTCCCTTGCAGCTGAGGCTAAAAATTTAAAAATTGGTCCTAACTTTAAAAAGATTGCTCATCCTGCACTAAATGATCCAGTTTACTTGATAGATATCAATGTGCAAATAATATAAATGGTACCTGGTTACTAATGTCCCAGAAATCAGGTGTGAAATTGGTTTCTTTCTTTAAGAGAGCATATCTCCTGAAAGTAATATACACAAGTGGAAAGAAAGCCAAAAGTAAATTAAGGAAATACATGAATTTCAAACAGCATCCTACACTTCCAAATAGGTTTAAACTACCCTTGCCAAATATTTTTAAATTATTGTTTATAAATGTTAATTTTTTTTACATTTACAAATGTGATGAGCAATCACTGTAATAGCAATCAATGAAAAATACAGAACTGTGATTGCTAAAACGTACCTTGTACTGATAACTAAATTCACCATTATCCTTTCAATACATTGGAATATTAAATCCAGCATGCAAGGTGAGGATAAGACTCGCAGATTTGAATGAACACTTGTAGTAATAAAGACAACTATCTGATAAAACTGGTAGCATTACAAAACTGCAATAGGTATTTTGTCCCCTTTCACTTACAACCCCATACTCTGGAATACGTTCTTGAATCTGTTCTGCTCCAACATTCCAAAATATTTTTCATGCAGCCTATCAGGAATATGCCTCAAACCGAATATTTGTTTGATATTTCATGAATCAAGTAACTGGAGAACTGAGAAATAACAGTAATTCCATTTACCTGAATAATCGAATTTTCTTACGTGCAATAGCTCCATGGTACCTTCTTAAGCCATCCTCCAAATGAACAAAGCAAATAAACAAGGAATTAGCTACAATATGTGAACTTTTCTTAACAAAATATTAGCTAAATTAAATGTAATTATACTTAATTTTAAGAATAGCTAACAGGTCATGTAACAAATTGTGTGTGACATAAACATTAGAATAAAACAAAGCAGGGGATGAAAACAACTATTTGAATAAAATGTGTAAATAAACTATGAAGCACCATACTATAATTAATAAAACAAAATTAATTAGCTCTTTTTCACTGACCTAAATGATTTTTCAAGTAATCTAAAGCACTTTAGAGTCAATGCTTCACATAGAATTCAAATCAAGAAATCATTTCACTTACAGTATATCTTAATTTCCTCTGCTATTGTTGCAATTATAAAAACCCGTAAAGAAATAATCTTGCTTTATCTAGTCATTATCTATTGTCTTCCTATCCAGCTGAAAAAGAACTCACCTTGGTCATGGAACTCATTCTGGGAATAAGAACATGTCCATGTTTATTTATAGCATTGAAAATAAGAAAGGCACTGTTAATATGCCGTGCTTGACCTTTGGCCCATTCTTCACAATTGTATGCTTCAACCCGAACTCCAACCTCAATACTGAAAAAAAGTGTTTACTTAGTTTAAAAATGAAATAAAATCTGCAGCAGTGATTTATTAGACAGTATAGTGCAACAATCTTGTAACAACTGGTTAAAATAGAATGAGAATGAAAGAGAATATGACATTATTTTTCAAATGCAAAGAAAGCAGAAGAAAGAACAAGTTAGAACAGGTTTCAGTTACAGTAGAATTGGTGTTAAATGTCCATTCAGAGAAATGAGGTGGCTGAGTTTCTAGAGAAGTAGTAGACTGTCCTTTGTGGAACCTTTTCAAGCAGAAGGTTTTAGAAAGGCTCATTGGATTTCCTATTTCAAGGAAATGATCGGCTTAGATAACCTAACACATCAAGTTAGGTTCAAAACCAAGGTTAAAAAACTTGATTTAATACAAGCCAGATTAATTTGTAAAGGGGAAAGAGCTACTGAAAATAACTGTGGGCTACAAAGGAATAGCTGATGTACCAAGTAGCTGTTTGGAGACTAGTAGTGTGACTGCAGTGATGGAGCTGGCAGTCTCACTGAGACCTGAAGATTTTGGAAGTGCTCACTCAGCGGATCCAATTTGGCAGAAGTGAATTTGTTGAGTTTTCAAAAGGCATGGCATGGCCACACAAGGCAACTTTGTCATTGTCCTTTGTCTCTTTCCTTTTTGTTATTCTTTTTCTGTTTTTTTTTTAAATACGAAAAACTTCCATGTAAATGGAGTTTGTTATCTTAAATATATATATCAGAAAAAGAGACAGAAAAATATGGTATAATGAATAACAATTCCTGCAAATCTTTCTATTGGTTTCCTTCCCAAAAACACTGAATCATTTTCAATTACAGATAGTCCTCGACTTACAATAGTTCATTTAGTGATCGTTCAAAGTTACAGCATCCCCATGATCATGTGATCAAAATTCAGATGTTTGGCAACTGGTTCATACTTATGACCTTTGCTGTGTCCCAAGGTCATGTCATCCCTTTTTGCGACCTTCTGATGAGCAAAGTCAATGGGGAAGCCAGATTCACTTAAGTAACTTATCAACTGCAGTGATTCACTTAACAACTGTGGCAACAAAGATCATAAAATGGGGCAAAGCTCACTTAACAAATGTCTCACTTAACAATGGAAATTTTGGGCTCAGTTGTCGTAAGTCAAGGGCTACCTGTATATCAATTAAAATAATCCCAAAAGATTTAAATTTACAATTGTAAAACCTATTTCCTTTGGAGAATATTTCATGTTTTATAATATGTGAATACAGTATGTTTAGCTCCATGGTTATATGGTGACAAAGCTTCAATAATTTACATACCTCGTCAATCCTTTCTATATTTAGAAGCAGAATTAATTTTGCAACATTTACTTAACACCAGGAATTATTATTAGCGCAGAATACATTTAATCCATCTGGCTTTATACACAACCTTACCATTAGATGTTTACCATTATTATACAATGACACTGATTAAATAATCAGTGTCATTGTATAATATTCTAATCTGTGATATTATGTGCCTAGATAAATCATTTTTTTTTGCTATCTAAACCACTGCACAGCACATCAAATGTAAACATTAGGACTTGATACCAAATATATTCTGCATTATATCTTCTCTTATCATAGTCAGATTTGGTGATGTGCTGGATTCTGCTGATACTATAATAGAATACAGAACAGACACTGGGCTTAGTAACAGGATTAGCACTATGCAAAGTATCACAGAATCATAAAACTGTAGAATTGGATTGGATTTTAGGGAAATTTAGTCCAGTGTTTCTCAACCTCAGCAACTTTAAGATGCGTGTGGACTTCAACTCCCAGAATTCCCCAGCAATCATTCTGGGGCAACTTATGTTCCTTATGGATTGTCCTGAATTACCTAGAGCATGGGTGCAAACTCGATTGCATCACTTGACGTATTGTAATGTTATCACAATGTTTTTTGCCTTTGCAGAGCCGGGGTGAGTGTGATGCATCTAGCCTGCCGCTAGTTTGACAGGCCTGACCTAGATCCATTATATAAGAAAGATAACCATACAGGTCCAATGAACAAATAAATATCCACACAAGTCAAAATTGTTTACCTTTTCGGAAAAGTATTATTAACTATAGCATTGAAAACAAGGCGGTCACCAACAGTTGAAGGTCCTCGGAATTTAAACATATCTACAGATTTCAGAGTTGGATGCACATGACACAGGCGGCTGAATCAAAGCAAACATAAAATACATCTTTTTTATATCAATGCAACTTTGTAAGATTTCTACATAAATACCGCGCAAAACTGGATTTCAAGTTTAAACTAGCTCTGAGAAAATTAATAAAATCTATTCAATGAGAAGTTGTGAAGTTTAAGAACTGTGTTTTAATATTCATATTTGGAGACAATCCTGTATATTTTTTATAGATATAACATTACATTATTTTTTTAAATTTTAATGTAATCTCATATTTAGTCAATATTGCTTGGCTAATAAATCCAAATGGATTTATTGAAGTTTTATTTGGGGCTGTTCCACATTTATCAAGGTTTACTGAATCTTTTAGAAGTGTTGAAAAAAACTGTTGTGGTGTACAGTGACTTACATAAAAATAATTTTTAAAAAATTGGCACAATGCCATAGAATATGTATTTTAATGCCTACAAAGAGAAAGTCATGGAAATAACGATATGGAAACTTCCCATGCCAATGTAAGTAGTCCAGCTGGAAAAAGGATAGCAACTCTGGGATTTTCTTTTTCCAATACATACATTAGCAGACTAGTTATAGCAGACTAGTTATAGACATTACTAACTATGTTGCTCAGTTTTTTGTTTTTTGTTATTATTAATCAAGCTTCTTGAAAAGTTCTGTGAAATCAAAGGAAAATATTGACCAGTAAGGGAATTTGTCAGTAACAAATTCTTAAGCAGTGACTCACATCTGTATCATCAATGATCACACAATCATCTCTTTGTTTGTATTTTTACAAATAATCACCAATCCTTTCATTTATATGTGAAAATAAATCTTCCGTTTAGATTTGTTTTAATACATAAATATTCTATAACATTTAGGCTAAGAACTCAGTGTTTGTATAAGTCCGAAATGTTTAACCTTTGTTTAGCAATGACATTGTTTTGGGCCATTATTCATCCTTAGCGTAACTCAATTACCTCTTTATGATGTACCAGAATTGTTAAATGTGCACAATTATCTGTTTCTAATTAATTTAACTGAGCATCATTATAATGCATTCAAATTACTTTGGATTTCATTAGGAATAATTTGCTCCTCCTATTTAAATTGCTAAATATCTAATTTGCAATACTCACAGTTAAGGGCACCAGCAGATTAATATCAGACCAGATGTGAAGGATATATAGGCTTGTTGTCTATTTTGTTCTTAACATTGTTATTGAAAATTAAAATAATGTTATTAAAACAAGACGTCTGTGCTTTCAAATAGATCTTATTGTAAAGGATTATTTCTGGATCTAATGTTTGCTTAGTATTACAATAATTAAAAATGAACAAAGAATAGAATTCCTCATTACGGAAATGGTCTTTTATTCGTACAGTAGGAATATTCTTTACAGGTCCCTAAACTGATCAGTCCTCTCAGGCTGATTTTAATATTGGGGAATTACATAGCAGATGAGAAACTACTCTTTTTTATAGATGGTATTAGTTTCATCACTTGATAAACTCTCTGCTAAATATCATCCATAAACTTTAAATAAACCATTCTGAGTTTAACTTCACTTTGTGTTTTGCGAACAGCCTTTCTTTTAATAAATGGCCTCTTTTTATTCTTCGGCAGTGTGTGGCCATAGCAACTCTGCCACCTTCCAAAGGTCAAATCTAATTGTGAGTTGTTTTACAAAAGCTTTGTAGCAAGGTCATTTATTTCTCAAGCAGAATAGACAGTTTTTGGTTGCCATTTAGCAATGTTTCTAATGTATTTCCATAAAATACAGTAGAATTTTAACCTTACAGGTTATGCTCCTTATTTTTCTTGTTACAACTATTTAGTTTTTTTCAGCTGAATATGACCCCTGTTTTATCCAATCAGATGTATTACAGAAATTGGTGTATATGTTTACATATAAATGTTGCTTTCTTGAGTCTCTGGTGGTTATAACCTTTGATAGATTTACAATTTTAATAAAATGATTTATTTATCTGGCAACGAAGCAAAAGCAGTTATTATTGCACATAAGTTCAGGTTACAAATCAGAGCTACATGAATAATGAATGGGAATGACAACATCCAGCATCCTGACAATGAATCTGGCCCACTGGAGTGTGAAGGGAATTCTAATATAAATTCATGTCCCTCACACACAAAGAGAGAGCTGCATGTACCCAGCAATTGGGGGAGGAGGATGGAATTCTCTGTGTGATGAGATGAACTTTCAGTGAGACACTCCCTCATCTTATTTTTTTCCTAGTAACCATTATTTCTCACTAAATGTGCCTGATAATATCTAATACAGAAGAAAGTTCTATGAGAAGGCACCTTGCTGAAATAGTAGCCACTGTTTCCATCCAAGCCATAATTTGACCACCAAATGTGTTTCCTTGATGATTGGCATGAGGAGGCAGGACAAGTTCAATGCTCTGCACATGAGTGCAATCGGTGTAAACCACATCTTCCTCTTTACTGCAAACATGGTCTAAAACATATGACCCTGGTGTTAGGACGATTGCCAAGCAATCCAAGTACACTTACATTTCAACTGAAGTTACAATGTTTTATCCTAGCACAGCTTTTCTGAAATTCATTAACATCGATAAGATTTGTATTGCATTAGAAAAATCCTATGACTCCCAAATTCTTTTAGAGTAGACATTTCTTATGTAGACTATTATTACAGGAAGTCCTCCGGTTATGAAGGCAATTGGGACTGCAATTTCTGTTGCTAAACAATGCTGCTGCAGAGCACAACATCACATGACTGCATCACTTAGCAACAGTAATCCTGTAGCCCAGGCTTCTATCATAACTCCAAGAGTATACAGGTCATTAAGTAGGAAGAGGAAGGATCTCCAGACAATCAAGCTAGCAAGTGAAAGCTGTGGGTGAGAGCTATGGGCAGACGGGGCTTGCTGTGGTCAGGTGGTGAGTGCCGATGGCACGGGAGAGTGTTGTGGAGGGTACCAAAGACAGAAACTCTGGAGTGAAGGCAGAAAAACAGCACCAGGGAAACTTGGAAATCACAATCATGTAATCACAGCTCACTGTAAGATCATAATTGCCAATCAGGCACTGAGCACCCATATCACACTCGTTATTATGGAGATATTGTGATGGTTGGAACGGCAAGAGCTGATTGTAAGTCCCCTATGTTCAGCACTGTCACAACTTTGAATGGTCATTGAATAACCCAAAGATGACCTGTATTGATTCTGATCTCTAAAGATAGAGTTAAATGGTATTTAAATGTATTTTAGAGAGAAAATTGGAAAAAAATATGGTATCTTTCTATTATCAGGAAGGAACATGTTCCTACTAAATGTGTACATTTTTGTTTTAAATACCAGCCAGGCTAATCTGTCACATGATTCCACTTGACCTAAATTAAGCCTTTGGCTTCTGCCCCAGTTTCATTAGTTTTATAATCCCAGAGTTGTAGTTGTATCCACCTGACTGCTTTGCATTTTGGACTTACTTATCAGCCTGTTAAATTAGTAATTTCAACAATATAATTGAGAGTTGCTTTTTTTTTCATGAACTCTGTACTCATTTTGAGCAAAGCAATTTTAGCATTTGATAAATTCAATCTTACTTTACTTACTTTTATTAGGATGGACCCAATGCTTGTTTCAATAATATTCTCTTAAAAGTGAATACCTGAAAATACATAAGCTGCTTTCTAGTGATATGCCTTGTATAAACAGAGTGTGTATGTGGGGGGGTGGAGTGATTCTGTAAGTTGAAAGTATGGTTCTATCGTTTGCCTTGATTCTATTTCAATGCATGTATTAATTATGAGTTCAGAAATATGTTGATGTCAGAGTATGGAAACAAAACAATATGCAGCTGCATTGTTCCATTACATAATAAATTCAAAAGGGCAGAGGCCTGTGGGTGTGATGTGTATAAATGTGTATGAGAATTTTAAAAAGTGGAGATGGCATTAAAAAAAGAAAATAATCTGAAGAGAAGTTGTAGGACACCCATGTTCATTAATAACATTTGTTATGGTATTACCAGACATTTTCTGAACTACTAGAGAAAGCAATAAGCTGATGGCAAGCTTGTCTATATTGCTCTTAGTTTTGGAGATCTAAAGCAGGAATATCACCTCACAGAAGGGCACGTAGCTTTCCTTTATATCTTTTCATATTTTATATTTTTCATAAATGATACATTAGACAATGCTGTAAGTTACCAGGGCTTTTTCATTCAAACAATGCAGCCAAGGAAATGTTGGAACTTCTCCCCATTTCACAGAATTGGAAATGAGGAACATAACATTTTTTTTACTGACCATCATCCATGCCACATTTATCCATTAGATCATTAAATACACGTTCATGATCCAATCGAATTTTTCTTCGCTCAGCAGCCAAGGCGTGCTCTGTGAAATCTTGCACAGTGAGAAGCTTGACTGGCTTTAGGTTAATCTAAATATTAAAAAAAGCAAAACAGTATCAGCAAGTCATAGTAAAATTATATGATGAACCCATTAGCAGTAAAAAAATCTTTCTGTCACATCTGTAGTAAGCTAGTAAAGCTAGCAAAGCTAGTAAAGTTAGTAAATAATACTAAACTAAAATATGTACTAACCTAAAACATAATAATCATTTAATAAACAATTTCTAATAATTTATACAATATTCTAAACATGAAAACAAAATCCCTGTGAGATTAGCTTTTATGGAAAAAAAAACTAGAAATGCAATATACGTGGGATTATTCTACATCTTTAAACTCTACAATTTAGTAGAGTCTACAATGTCCTTAAATAGTTAATCAGTTACTGTATCTAGTTTTCAATGATCCTCATCAGCTTTAGTGTACAGGTGATCCCCCTAACTACATCTTTGCAATAAATGGAAGCTATGGAGATGTGAACATACCTTACATTCATTCATTGCTTCCCTAGATTTGCTCCAGGTGATTTTTCAGTGCTGTAGTGCAATGCTGCAGATTTTTAGAGATATCCAGGTAGGCAAGAAAATGTAACTGCTTTTCCATTCTTTAAACAAAAGCTAGCAGCACATATTGTTAATTGTATATTGTCCTAAACATTCTAGATTACCAAGATCATTGGCAATGGCATATGTGAAAATGGACTGTTTTTTAAAAATCAAAGTTTAAATATGGCAGCTTAGGAACAATGCTAATAATATCTGTAAGCAAAATGAATGTTTGATATTAGTGAATTATAAAAATACATTATTTCAAAAAAGGAATTACTAAAAGTAATACAAGAAGCAAGAAAATGCTATGAAGTTTACTCAGAAGTAAAATGTAAAATTTTTCATTCTTTTATTGTCAATACGAAAAAAAGGAAACAGTAAATAATAATGGCTTTCTGGCAAGTTCACAAAGTTAGAAAACAGAAACATTAGAATTTTTCAATGAAATGTTTACCTTCTCGTTTGCTACTGGCCTTGCAACGTATGTAGAGAAAGCCACACAAATTAGTTTTTGAACATTAGTTAAGGGGTCCTGTAATGTAACTCTGACACCAACCTATGTGCAGATAACAAAGCCATTGTTGGATTCTAGGCAATTATATAATTGTAAACAAGTGCGTTAGTAATAAGTATTCTTTTCATCTTAATGAAAATAAGAAGCTCTACCTTTTTCATGTATACATCATAACCCCAAGCGACTATGTGGCACTTTTAGTATCCCCATCCCAATCTAGACACCTGATGATGATTTTATGTCCCCCATGGGAAGCCCTCAGCTGCCACCTCCTTCTTGCCCACCAGCGCTGCTGGTTGGAACTCTGAACAGCCCAGAGCTCAGCATGGTGGCTGCAATGGGGATGTGAAAATGGGAAGCCGCCACTGCCACTGTACACTCTGTCCACCTCCTTGCTTGCTCAATCACCTGCCCATCCACCCGGCTCTCCCTGCTTGCTTGTTGCTCGCCTAAACACCTGTAGCAAGTTGTCCCTGCAGTGAACTGGCCGTGTTCAGTTGTCCCGCAACAACTTGGCAGCAGTGAGCTGGCAGAGGTGTCTTGGTGATGTGAAGGAGCCACCCCCACCTGGCCACACCGAGTTGACCCATTCCATGTTGGAATTGTCACTGCTAAGTGGGGCATTCACATTCACATGATATCTAGACATTTTTATTTATTACATTAATTCAATGTTTATTTAATCTTTATCACATCTTTTATTAGAGGCTTACTGCTGTAACCTCTTAATTTTAACTGCACAAACAAGTCTTTGTAGGACACAGGGCTGAAAATGACTGGCACAGAGTCATTTATAGACTAACTTCAGTTTCTGTGTTCAACTCTTTAACTTTGAAAAAAATGTTTTGTTTAAATATTCAGATATCTAATATAATGCCGAATTTGGAAAATGAATCTAATAACAGTATGCAAATGAATGAAGAAAAAGCCATATGTGATGGAATTTGCATGAATTCATTTCTTTATTTGCTTCATCCTGCCTTAATAATAAAATGTCAACTTAAATAAATACGATCTCTTACCTCCATACTGGTAGTGAATGCCCTGTTTACTTTTGCTGTAATGCTGATAATCTGCCCAACTCTGTTAAAAAAAAATCACATATAATTACAAAACACATAATTGTATGTGTTTTGCAAAATGCCGAAACTCTAAAGTACACCTATGTTTTGGAAATAAGTGATGTAGAAATCATATAATTTCAAATGTCCTATGTTAATATTATGGCCAGAAGTGAATGGGGTGGGGGGAAAGACTCTCAAAAGATTAAGGATTTCTTCTGCACCATAGTTGTTGTCCTTTTTCCTTAAATGTCAGTGACAGGGATATTGGCCAGGCAAACTCATTCCACAACTAGTTGCACTTGAAGAAAGAACTTATGAGGAAGCCTTTAAATCTGAAATTAGTTTTCAATTCATATTTAGAACTGTCCAGGTAACAACTCAATGCCTGATTGTTTTGTCCAATTAGCTTAATGTCATGAAGACTGACTGGCAACACCTCTCCAAAGCCTTAAGGTTTTCCACTTTGCATTCAAACTGTTTGTTTTACCTGGTCCTAGAGCAGCAATCCCCAACGTTTTTGACACCAGGGACCAGTTTTGTGGGAGACAGTTTTTCCATGGACCAGGGAGTGGGGGATGGTTTCAGTTTTGCACGCTCATCTGCTGCTCACCTCCAGCTGTGCGGCCCCATTCCTAACAGGCCATAGACTGGCACCAGTATGTGGTGGCATGGGGGTTGGGGACCCCTGTCCTAGAGATTGAACCTGGGAACCTTTGGAAACTGTTTACCAAGCCAGAACATTAGTCAATTCAGAATTTCAATCAGAAATATTTTGCTTCACTTCGGGAAGGTAGGAGGTAACTTTAGGACCTTGTTGAAGAATGCTTCAACAAAGGATTCTATCATTTTCTAGATAGTTTCACTTAAGGAACATTGCTTTTGTTCTCTAGGACCTCTGGTCTCTGAAGAATGCACCTTATCAGAACACACTACCTAAATCTTATTTAAATCATTATGATACTCTATCCAATGATATTCTGTGTATGTTTATAATCCAATTTCTATGTTGATATTTTTTATTTAAAATCAGAGACCAAAGAGACAGATAAAAAAAATTGACCAAAAGACCAAATTCAATTTCAGTGCTTTCTAATGATGATCACTGTTGAAAATAATTTATCTATTTACAAGAAAACACTGGATGGATCTAATTAAACAGGTACTATCTCTTCTGCAGGTCATCCTAAACACTTAGGAAGTATCAACCCTGAGGGCTGTTTGTTTCAATGTTGTCTGCTTCCATCAGAACAAAAGTGCATGTTTTTAACACAGACCTTGGGAATTAGAATGCAAGGAACATTGCCCTGTCACAGACCATTGCATTTTCATTTGTAACTGATGAGAACCTTTTGAATGTAGCAGTCTGAGAGCTCTCACTAAGGATCCAGGAACAAATGCCAAAAGAGGAAAAGAATCGAAAGTACAAATATTTGTGCAATAAAAATGTAAGAACAGGAAATGATTCTACAATGTAGGTGAAAAGGTCCTATTTTTTTCCTCTGTTCTCTGAAAGGTTTAAAATTCCATGCTCCAAAGATACCAAACATGGCTATCCTATATATGAAGTGGAATAGTACGTAATTGGTCTAAATATTATATTGTAGCCAATTTGCAACATGTATTGTGTTCATTTTTTCTTGTGAAAAAGCACGTTCGGGTAGGATTCAGTTGTCCTGAAAATTTAGTAACATAATTATTTTTCAAGTTTCTGAACCACCATCTCCTTCAGAGAGGGATTCTGGGCAGTGTACAATAAAGTATTAAAATATAAAAACAGTATATAAAAGTTTAAAAAATGGAAAAGAAGCAAGGATGATAAAACACTGTTAAAATTACTTAAAATTACTAGCCACAGCTGCGCTCCCTGTGCAAGGCTACAGAGACATGTTTTATCCCCTTTTCAGAAGGCCAGGAGAGTGGGAATCTGCCTTACCTCCAGGGGAAGAATATTACACAGGATGGGGACAATTGCAGAGAAAACTCTCTTTCTTATAATTATAATTCACTTTTTCAGAAATCTAAATTAAAGAACACACCCGTACTTAAAAAAAAACCAACAACCCTGTTTTGGAGCATCTTTTTCTTATGATGTTGGCAAGTACATCCACCTGCAAAGGAATCTTGGATATTAATTGAAATAAATCACTATTGTCCTTTTAATCCATACAAATGGCTTAGAAGTTGGAATGTAGTCTTGGACTTTTGGTTAAGATCAAATGTAGCATGTAGTGAATGAACTCTGTTTTTGAACATTTTGTTATTTTCCCACCTAGCATCAAACTGAACTGCAGTCACAAACCTTTAAGTGTTGAATTTTTTGGAACATTTTTAAAATTTGTTCTCATTTTCTTTCACTAAAGGTCATTATGCACAGCAGTGCTGCTGGGGTATTTAATCTTAGGTTCAATGCAGTTGGAGATGTCAAAATAACTGAATCAGCCCTTTCCCCCTTCAAATGGACTGCAGTGCTACATCTGCTGATTCTTCCTTGTAAATGTCTCTCCCAGCCCAGTTTGTTTCTCATTTCAAACCATTTGGAGGAAATCAACTAGAGAACATTTACAGGGAAAATAACAGAAAATGAAAAGTTTCTTTCTTTCTTCCTTCAGGACATGAAAGAAAGCGACAACCACTTTATAAATTCATTAAGCTTGTACAAGAAATCTGACAATTAATGACATTTTAATTTATCAATAATGTTCATTATCAGATCAAAAAATTAACAATTAAATATCTTTCTAAAAATAATTTAAATTTAATGTTTAAGAATTAAACTGTAAGAAATAAAACAAATTAAGTTGCAACTCTCAGATTTTCACAGCGGATGCTTTATTTAATGTTAAGAGTAGAAAAGATCAATCTATAGAAATTTAAATTTTCTATTTTCTTATAATGCTTTTGCAATGAATCATGTTCCCAAAGTGCCAATTAGCATTTCTATGTTTATAAATACTGATTAAAACTATGGTATTAACTAACAAACTATAGTAAGGTTTGATAAAATTAAGATGTACCTGGCCGTCTCTTCAAACTGTATGTCATCCACTGATGCTGTTACACAGGGAATGCCAGCATGTTTTTCAGCTTAGAACAAAATAGAGTTTATTGGAGGTAAAATTAAATACTGGGGGGGAGGGGGGGGAAACAGTTACAGACATCATATAAATTTATACCAACATCCATTAACTTTTAAGCAAGATTATTTGATTATCTTAAGATATTTTTAGAAAAGATGTTGAAGAATGCATTGTTATATGATTGTTTGTCCAATATAAAATAATCCAGTGCTGAAATGCAGCATTCAACTTTCATGAGAGTAATACTTATTCATGGAGGCATCTCTGCACAGACATGCTAAGAACTGGGTCATTATGTCTGTATGGTAGAATTAAAAAAATAGGTAATTTTTGTACACTACAAATGTTAAAACAATGAAGAAACTTTTCACACCCTTGCAGCTCAGATAAAAGGACCAGTGGACTGAATAATTATAATTTCTGCCTTTTTTTTCTCTCGGTGCAGTTTATATAAAAATTGGGATGGCAAACCAGCTCATGATGTGAGAGTTCCCTGACTGCAGATAAAGGAATAAACTTCCTTCTTCCAAGTCAGACAACTGCCTTACTTATCACAGCATTAGATTTCAGAAACCTTATCTGCACTCTGAGATAACTGGGCTGAACCTGGGAGCTGATATGGGAAAAGCATGCCTTCACCTGTCATTGTGCTATGCTTTTTTAAAATTCCTATTAAATAGCTAAGACTGACCCAGCAGCACTCAAATATAATAAGCAAATACAAAAAATATACTTCTCTCTGCTTGGAAAAAAATACAGTCCTGTTCCTTGCCATATTTTTGCTATCGTGATTTTTAAATTATCTTATATTCTAATTTCAATTCATTCAATGGAGTGCTTCAGAATGCTTCCTTCCATTTCTAGGTTCCCAGAAAACATCAGTTACGATAGATAGATAGATAGATAGATAGATAGATAGATAGATAGATAGATAGATAGATAGATAGATAGATAGATAGA
>JANHFL010002543.1:272317-292202 GCA_032468155.1 Oxyrhabdium leporinum | reverse complement strand
TATACACACACATACACATACATATACATATATATAAATATATGCATATTGCTTTTTTCACAGGTTTGTTGGAAATAACAGGAAATATTGCTGGACCGTTTTTTTTGCTGCAAAAATCAAACAGCAGTGAAACTTCTTCTGTGATCTGGAATTTTCCTCTTTCATGATTGAAGGATACATGAACGAACAGCAACATGAATTGCTAAGGGCCAATCACAAATACATAAAAAAAGATGTGGTTGCTGATAAATAAAAAAAACAGTGGAAGACAGATGAGAGCAATAAAATAAAAACAGATGTGTTTTTGATAAAATTATAATGAGTATGAAAAGATGATCAAGCTCAGCTGTCAGACTAACAGATTATTAACATCCTCCATTGTATTCAATACTTTAGAATTACAATTCAATTAAAATTTGTTTAAAATGTGTTTAATTTACAGAATGTTTAAAAACTTTCTAGAGAAATAAATTGCTACAGAAAACCACTACAAAATAGTGAGTGTATAAGAATATTTTCAATTCATTAAACCATTGTGCTAATATGTGATCTCATATTAATGTTGCAAGGTACTGTAGTTGGGAATAAATTCCACTCATAAATCCTGTTTTGCCTCTAGAATGTTTCTATTTAATCAGTATATTACTAATATTGACAGATATGACTTGTAAACTATGTATTGTCTAATTTTTGTTTACATTTTTGAAACGAGTGTTTACTAGACAAACCATATAGATGTACAGCAGAATGTTTTCATTAGCTAGCTTTCCATGAGATTAATACATACCTAAAGCAAAGTCATTTTTAACTGTAAACCTTATACATACATACAATAGAATTTACTTCTGGACAGAACTGTTGAGGGATTAAAATATAGTTGAACACATTTCATAAAACCTGTAGCTTCTTTAATACGTTATATGGATTGAATAGGTAAATTGTACTACAATAAATCTCTTATATGACTTATAAAGAATACATTTTGAAACTATTAGTCACATTCTAAAAATTAATTGTGACTAGGACAATTTTAACTAAACTAATATAATTAGTTCCACTAAACTATATTTGGTCACACATAGTTGGGCCTGTAACCAAAATAGTGTCTTCAAGGTCCATATGCAGCCCTGAGATTCTGCCCGTTGATAATGATGTAGTTTGATTCCAATTCCTAATTTCTTAATAAGTTAACATACTAAAGTATATCTGTAAATACATATAGTCCTTGACTTACAACCATTCGTTTAGTTACCGTTTGAAGTTACAATGGCACTGAAAAGTATATATGAAAAAAATGACTTTGGTTTTCACACTTATAACCATTGAAGTATCCCTATGTTCACATGATCTTGACAACTGGTATTTACGACAGTTGCACTGTCCTGGGGACATATGATCACTATTTGTAATCTTCCCAGCTGACTTCTGACAAAATCAATAGGGGAAGCCAGATTCACTTAACAGCTTCATGATTCACATAACAACTGCAACGATTGCTTAGCAATTGTGGCAAAAAAGGTCATAAAATGGGGCACAACTCACTTAACTATCTTGCTTAAAAACAGAAACATTGGGCTCCATTGTGGTCGTAAGTTGAGGACTACCTTTAGCAATTTCACTATCTATTCTGAATGTTAAAAAAGCTAGCTTTATTTACTGTAATAATTGGATTTCTGCAACACTTTGCTTTTACACTCTGTAGAATATTGTTTTCTGTTCCATTATGGATGTAAGGGAGGATTCATAACTCATATTCCTCAATTATGACCTATCTGCTATTGCTTGAATTCTGAGAATCTGAATTTCAGTGTTATGATGTGGAAATTCATACAAGAAAATTTGTTTTTGAATGTGGATGGCCTCTGAAAGTCTTGGAATTTGTTTAAAGTGAGAAACTAAGAAACTTACAGATTTAAATAATATATTAACCTTCCGTTAAAAAATGGATCTAACAACTATTAAGCCTTAATACTTATGAACTTTCATCCTCTTGAACAGTTTTTGTTAATGTGAACCAGTTTTTTAAAAATAGAAAAATTATACCTTACAGTTTTCCCAAGTGGTTTATTTGTTAGGTATGGAGTTATAAGCATATACATATCCATTTTATATCAACACTTTCAAATTCTTTCCTCTATTCCTTATATTCTAACCTTTTTGTGATTTGTTTCCTTTCAGTAAAAATACACAGAGATACAGTACCATATATTCATGGACAATAGATTGAAACAAGCTTGTTTCTGTGGAAATTTTTAGCACTGATATTTCACTTGTTTTGAAAAAGACCAGAGTGATGCAATATGAAAGATGTGGTATAGCACTTCGATGAAAGGAGGAAGACAAGACAGCTTCTCAACGGAAGTACTTGAAAATCATGGTAATTTCACTTCATTGCTTTCAGACAATGGTGTAATAAAAGCACAGCCTTATTCAATATATTCATTAGTCTCTAATTTCATAACTGATGGCTTAATAGACTAGCAAGTTTCAAACCTATTTATGGCTACTGGAGATTATAAATTGATAAGACTTTTAATATTCAGATGTTGCAGGCTTGAAATGCACAAGAATTTTAGGTTGTTTGTATATATGAGTTTTTCTTGGGAAGATAACAGCCATTTTAGAGAATTAAATAATGTACTCAGTTAATTCTTGATTCGATGCTAGAGGTTGGAGTGTGTATATTGTTACCTGCTGAATATAGGTGAAAAGTAAACATGGATTCACCAACTATTTTTTCTGCAAGAGTTTGATAGCAAGCATTGAAAATAAGCTTTACTGCTTACTCTTGATTGCAGAAATGCACATGGTTTGCTACATAATAAAAACTTGTATTTCAAATGTTCTAAACTTCTCTCACCACACATAAAAAGCTGAAACTTTACTAAGACTTAGTTTTCCTATGTTGTAGGAAAATCCTGAATTTCTGCTAGACTATAGCATAGTAATCTATACTTTAGAATACTATTGTATTGTAGACTATAGTATAGTAGTCTATAGTATAGTATATTATAGTTTTCCCTCTTACTTGAAAATAAATGAAAATACTGTTTCTCTCAACATTTTTATAATACAAAACTCTAAACGTGTAAAAAATGTTTAAAATTCCAAAAGCCAGAACCATTTTCTAAAAACAAAACCTGTTCAGTAGACATAAAGACAATTGGTCAAGGATGTAAAAATAGCAACTGTGTTAGTTATCCTAGGTGATGAAATAAAAGCTAATTTTCCCACTCAAATTGTGGGCTTTAGCTTTAGCTTGATAAGGCTCACCTAAATTAAATCTCACTGGAAAGAAACGACAATCATTGGCAAATTTATTAACCAAGCCTTAAGTACTAATCCTAAAAATCCCAATGCATATATAGCCATTAATTCTCATGCCAAATTTTATATTATACATTTTTCTAAATGATGCTAAATGGTTTTTTTTTAATCTAAATGCTCACATGGATATTCAAAGTATGGTCATAAGCCCTTGACATCTGATTACACCAGACATTAAATTAGAAAAAAAATAACTCCTCTTTAAGTATTGACATATTTTAGTGGTACAATTGGAATCTAATGTTCAGAATTTATTCTGATTATGAACTGATCATATTATTTCTTAATTTTAATTGTAATCTATTTTGTTGCTGTGAACTTAATTTAAAAAGGAAAACCATTTATTTTCTAAAACTTTTAAAAATAAAATTGCACAGGACATCTATAGAATTATTAGAAATTAGAATTAGAAATCTTTCAGATGCTCTTATTAAACTGAGACTGTACATGGCCAAAATGTATATAAATATTACTATTCTTAACTTTTTAAAATAATAACTTTTAAAAATGCCAAATCAGCATATTTAATACTGAATTGAATACTTTATTTGGCCAAGTGTGATTAGGCACACAAAGAATTTGTCTCTGGTTCAAATAAAAAAGAATAGCACTAAAAATCTTTAGCATTATAAAGTCTAAAAATAATTCAATTTCCCATTTAATTTTATATGTGAGTATATGTGTCTGTGCACAAATTTGTTTAACTGCCTGCCTATCTAGAATGCCATTATTTGGAAAGGCATACAATCTTAATGCCACAAATAGTGGATAACATAATTGAAGCAGCTTTGAACTCGAACAAATCGTAGTTATAGTTCCAGTGGAAAAAACAGACCGGCTTCACTTAGTATAAGGAATTTTCTACAGAAGCAAGACTTGACCAATCTGTTCAACGGTCAGGAAATGTTCCATGTGCAAATGCATTAATGGTATTCCTTGGCACTGAAAGAATTAGAGAACATGTGTTTGCATAGATCTCCATATGCACATCAAAACATTTAGA
The DNA here is from genome assembly GCA_032468155.1 of Oxyrhabdium leporinum. Taxonomy (NCBI): domain Eukaryota; kingdom Metazoa; phylum Chordata; class Lepidosauria; order Squamata; family Cyclocoridae; genus Oxyrhabdium; species Oxyrhabdium leporinum. Next base: position 287,872 of record JANHFL010002543.1, on the reverse strand, counting down.
GAAGTGTGTATTATATAATCACATTAATAATTTTACATCATATTCAAACTGGAAATATGACATTTTCTATTTTGATACTAAATTGTAACAATACTTAAGCTTCTTGTTTTTTAAAAAATATTCAATGTACCAAAAGAGTTAACATACACATTTCTATTCACTAGTCACGCTTAAAATTCCAGTGTACTCTCGACTGGAATGAAGGCTTAAGTTGTGCAATAATTTCTGATGAATTGCATGAAAAAATACTTTAAAAAAAAAAAACTTTTTTCAGATCACCCTACATCATGGAGATACCGTTGTTAAAAACTATATGCCAGGTCTGCCCACAATAAAATGAGTTTCTTCAAAAGGGAAATCAGGGAATAAATATATAATACATTAGGACTCATAAAAAAATCAGTGCAATATTTATTGGCAAAAATGTGTGACACCAATGTAAAAGAATAAAAATGTACAACTTAAATCCTCTTCAAGAAATTCACCATCTAATTTCATAGTTTTGTTACATCCAGCATATTGACATATAATCACAATTATGATAAACATAGTAATGACTTTTAGTCAACTGAGTTTTGATGCTAGGTTGTAATCCATAGATACAAAATAGCTACTCTTATTAACCAAACAGCCACTCTTGTTTGTAGCTATGATTAATTTACATTCCTCTGTTTTCAAAAGGATTTGGTATATCATTAATTGTTTGGTGTAACATAGGCAAGCCATGTACTTATTCCGTCCTCTCTTCTTTCCATAGCATCTTTTACTTAATGGATTAATTCTGAGTTTCAGAAAATCATTTATGGATGTTATATTAAGAGTATGATTTGTGCTTGCCCTATAAACCAGGATTTTAAGGAATTAGGATTTGATTGCTTGGCATTACATGTGAGCCAGCCCATTGCTTATTGTAACTGGACTGAAATATGCATATTAAATCAGCATTATATTTTTTCTTAAAAACAGAAAAGTCAGTTGGAAAAAGCTTTACTAAAAGCACCTGATAACTAAATCAGATGCTTTTGGATGTCAGCTATTCTAGGTTCATTTTTTTCCACTAGAATCTAGTATAGAGATGAGAAAGTATTTGGGGTGCATCAATCAGGCCAGGATAGTGGCAACCAAAGGTTCAGCTGATGATAATCTGATGAATCAGGCAAAAATGAGTCTTCCAACTAGAAATTGGTTACTGTGACTTAGAAACTCGAAGGACCATTTCCTTTTCTGTAGTAGTCTGTCATTGTGGTTTAAGCACAGGACTTGGCGAAAGCGAGGTAAAGGAAATTATACCACCTTTTCTGAACCTATGTGTGCAACAAGTTGTGAGAATAAAGAAAACCACACTAAATTCAATCATCCTTGATTTGATTTTAAACCAAACATTTAAATTCATGTTAAAACACTTTATGTAGGAACTACTAAAATGGATTATAGCCTGTATGTTTATTACTTGATACCAAATCTACTTCTGGGATTTAAAATTTGTGTGTGAGTGTGTGAATGTGTATGTATGTATGTACACACACACACACACACACACACAATGCTCCAGGCTATGAAATCAATTTTAATTTACTTATTTATAATTTTTTCAGTAACTTCTAGTAAAGTTTTCAGAATATTTCTAAAGAGATAGAGGTAAGAATACATTTGATATTTTTTTTTTAGGAATATTTTTAAGCAGGATACAAAAGGAAGCTGATATTCTGATCACATATAATCCTTTTAAGAAGTCTATTGTGAACTGTTTTCACTTGGCTTTTGGAGAAATTGCATTAAAAATTCCCAAGGTAAAATATAAATTCATCTTAACTGTTCTAAATTCACTCTTCTGGGGCTGGGAATTAGAATCACGGCATTAAGGTTCATATAGGACTACACCACATACAGCACATGTGGAATTTTAACATGTGAGAAATAAATCAATAACTGAAAATCAATGATCTATTTTAATTTTGTTCTTCATATTGCCAAATTCTATAAATAATTTACTAGAACATACAGAAGAATCTAAACAAAAATACAATGTATAACTAGCATTGTCATTAGATATTATGTGCACAGCATTCATAGTTATCATTTTATGTGGTGTACTGGAAATGAGTTACTGGAAAAATTAGGCACAGAGATTTTTACATGCATAAAATGAGTATCTGAAAAACTAAATATTGGAGTTAAGGAATCATATCCAAAACTGCCCTTCAATTCAGAGAAGACACTTTATTCCAGCAGAAGTTCCCATAAACAAAAGGGAGAGAAAGGACCTGCTTCCCATTTCGTTTTCAATTCCCTGGAATACATTTTCCTCACTGCATTCATGGAAGGTTTGGTTGAATCAAAACGTTTTTCTGAGGAAAATAACATCACTGGATACTATCTAGAATTATTGTCTGGTTCCGAGTGTTCAATAAAATGAAAATAAAACATTTTGAGGTCATAGATTAAATTTTGTAAAAATATAAACATGTGTTAGGTTACACACAGCAACTTTACTCAGTTCTTCACGGATAAGTTAGAAGCAATGGTGATACTTAAGAGCTTTGCTTTGCTTCCATGATGGGACTTCATTTCCCTTTTTCTACTTTCCTTGTACAATCTAAATTTGCTCTATATGATTTCCTAAACCTCCAGAGCAGATTTGATGGTTGGTAGGTGAGAGGAAACTTATGCTCTACTGGTGGATTCTATTCTGCCTGGAATGACATGACTGGATATTGCCCCAAGTTTTCTTTAACACTAGCAGAAAATTTAAAGAATGATCTCCCCACCTCTTTTTTTTTTTTAAATCCAGATTAAAGTATAAAACTGCTTTTTATTCAAATATTGCAATTTCAGCAGGAAATATGTTTGGATAGATTGCAACTATTGTAAAATTCTTCATTACTTCTTATAGGTGGAAATCAATTCTTGTAGGCAGCACATTTACTACCACATTTATGGAAGTAAATGAGAAAGTTACAGTACAAGATATGCAGATAATGGGAACTGCTACTAAATGGGAATTACAAATGTTATAGCAAAATTGAAAATAGGAATAAATATAAAATAGTTAATCTTTCACACATCATTTACTTGCCAAAAACAGGATGGGGAAATTATCATGCTTTCCTCACATAAAGCACCTTAAATTTTTGAGTTATTTGGAACTCAAGAAAAAATATTGGATGAAATTTACCATGGTCTTTTAACATAAAGCTAATTAAAATTATTTTCAGATTAATAGCTGTATTTGTTTGTGATACAGCAGATGAAATACCATAAGCCAACATTAAAAGCTTATGTAATGAATTTACTGATCATTAAGATAATATAGGACTTACATTGACTTTAGAAACATCCAAAGTGGTTTAATAATATTGATAAAATATAGATAGTGAGATGGAGATAAAGCCAGTAAGTATAGCAAGGGAAAGTAACTTGTGTTTTTTTCACTTTGGCATATGAAATAATTTGAGTATGCATATGTAATCTCGGGAGATTATGATGGATATTAGAGGAAAATATTGTGCCTAAATGATATAATGTATAGCTGTTTTTATTATAATTAGAACACCTGTGGAAGATCATACTAAGTATTTCCCCAACATTGGAATCCTGCCAATTTTATTCCTGGCTCCAGCACTTTAATCAAAGCCCAACAAGTATTTTGTATTTCTCTGCATAGATCAAAAAGTTGAGCTAGACTCAGTCATACCTTGAAAGCAAATATTAAAGGATATGCATCCTAGTCCTCAACATATAATTTGGGAGTAAACTTGTTTCAATGTTTACCACTATGCAAATATGTTTAGTATAGCAGTATTAGACATTTATTAAGAAGTAGGGCACAAAACCTTCTTTTTTTTTCTCAATTTCAGGAAGGCAAAGAACAAGTTTCACACACTTAATTTTTTTTTCTTGAGTAAGTGTAGTCTTCAATTCACATGATTACTGGTATTAAATAAAACTTTATGAAAGCCCTCTTATAAGCAATTTTATTCCTAACCATAATGGCTGACAATGACAAAAACAGAATGTATCTGAGATCATTTAAAAAAAATAACTTACAAAGCAGTGATATACACAGCACAAAACAGGTCGGATGGGAAGAAGGAAGCAGTTCTTTTGAAAGATAAAATGTAAACATAAAAAAGATGGAATAAAAGTCCCTATTTCTTATTTCTACTTAAGATGTCATGTGATAATATTTTACAACGTCCTGCAGGTCTATATATGTATGTGCTCATATTTAGGTCTCTGTAACACACACATACATACACCTATCCCTACATATACATACACAGATAATTGTTTGCAGTTCAGTCTTGGGCAGGTCTGATATGCCACATATTATAGCTGAAACCAGATCAAGACCCACTTTCTTCACAAAACAGGGAAGATGGTTGGAAAATAATGGTGGGTCCAAATGTGGCAGAAATCTTTTCTGTTAAACTGTACACAGGGATGAATATTTTTTCTTCTTTAGTAGCTCTCTGGAGAGGGCCAACTCAGTGCAGCCTTCACGAAGAAACTTGGTATTGGATCACACACTCATTGTCATGCTGGGGGAATACTGAAAAATAGGAATCCACATTTTAGCTACAACTCATTAACCAAGATACGAATAGTGAATATGAAATGCAAGTATCATGATTAATAATAACAACTTAATATATGACTACTACTCCTAATTTAACAGAACAATTTAACATAATGTTATATGTATCTGGCTTGGCAATGAAGATAAGTGTTGTACCTTATTGGGTATAATTTTGCATGCCACATAATATTTGATTAAGCAAAATATCTGGATACTGAATCCCCTTAAGTTTCTCATGATTTATGATAGGCATTAAGACTTTCCTTTTCTCCTGCCTTTGTTGTGAAAATTGTGTGCAAATTGATGTGTATATATTTTAATGTTTATTCAAATAATGTAATATAAATTAGTATGTGAAATTTAAAGTATAACATGTTTTTGTGCTATTATTGCAGGAGTCAGCAATCGGTCACCAACATGCCTCGTTACCCTTTCCTTGTGCTGCCTCTACTATAATATTAAAAATCGTAACATTTCCTAAGATCATCAAATTGCACAAGATTTCAGTCTAATAAATTATTGGGATCACATAACAATGGCAGGCAGGGGGAATGGGATAACAAGCCTCCTCCCTATATATTGACAACTGAAATGGTTTAAGAGTTACTGATAATTTCTTGACTAAGTTACTGAAATGTCTCATCCTATGCATCGTTACTTTACAGTTACACAGAATTTGCTGATTTCAATATTTTTAACTTCATCATTTCACTTCAGCAACTGATGAACTATTGCAATATTTTTATGGTATGTGTTAAAAAATATTTGTGATACTGTTTCAGAGGGAGATTCTTTAGTTGGATTAACATCAATATTTGAATGAAGAGCTGGCCATAGAAAAAACTGCAGCACAGAAAAAATGTAAAGAGCTTTCTTTCTCTCCTACTTCCTGTTTAGCTTGCAATTTTTATATGAAAATCATACTGTACCAAAACAATAACAGCAATAATTTCAATTTCAAAAAGTCACAGACCAGCAAAAACAGTAATAATTTATACAAAGTGATTACAAATGTGATTGCATTAAATTTTATGCATTTTCTTGAATTGAAAAAGTTCTGCTAAAAGTGAATAATAATTTCATTCTAAGGAAGAAATATTTATTAATCACACAGGATGAAAATCTATTTTTTTAATTATAAAACCAGTTTTATCTAATCTGGAATGATAAACCTTAAGTCCAAGTTATTACCATTTTATATAACTTTTTTACTAGTGTTTTTCTCACTGTTAATTTATATCAAATAAATATTTACTGAAAGTGAAATAAACATAAAATAATTTTTATATACATGAAAACATGCTAAGAATAAGAACATTTATAAACTATAAATTGATTTATATCCCATTATTCTATTAGAATATTAATCTTTGGTTTTAATTCAAGAAATTTTTGAACATCTTAATGCAAACCGTAATAAGAAGTCAGATCTACCTGTAGTAAGTTGATAGTTCTAACAACATTTAATTTCATTTAGAACAAAATTGTTGACAGACTGATGGACAATTTTTATTTTATTTAAAATTAAATATGAATCAAATAACTCTTCCAAAATCAAGTATATTTTAAAGAGTCATAAAATAAGCAGTTGGAAAAAATGTATCTTAATAAACACTAGTTGGCCTAAACAAATTAACTCTAAAAACTATTGCTCAGAATATTACGTCCATTTATTGAAAATAAAATGTAGCACAGAGTCAAAAGTGTGTTTTCATTCAGCATGAGGATATGTTGTATATATTTCTGCATTCAAAGTTAATTCTGATGTTGCAACAAATCTGAAGCTATAGCAAAGAAGATAGGGCAATCAACTGCCCAAGGTATGTAATAGTGATAAATTGAAATTTATTTCACCCATTTCTTTTATTGATCAATAATCAAAAACAAAAACTATAATAGTGATAATATAAGGAAAAATCTGTTTGTTTTTTTGCCTATGTTGTCATTTGTATTATTATTTTGTTAAAAAAATAAAAAGTATATGCACTTAAAAGCGCTAATTTCAATTTTGCTAAATAGAAATTGAAATAATTTCACAGAACAATAATTGTAGTAATAATTTTACATTCAATTACCTACTTTACACATATCAAATGTATTCTGTTAATTTACATTTTATCTTAAGATCTTACTGAATCAGGAAGGCCAGTATGAAAGATGTTTTGTTTAAAATGTAGCTCTTTTTTAAAGAGATTTTTTTTTCTCAATATAGAAATAATTGATAGCCTCACAATTTCTTCCACAAAACTTTTAGCCAACATTGGACTAAATATTCTGCACAACATTTTCTGAGTTGATCCTTAGAATACATTTAAAAGAACAGGAGACATATATTTCCATGTTGCAGGTTAGAACAAATTTACCCACTATGAGGTTATAAAGACAGAAAAAGAATCAGAAATGTATATGGCATAATAAGGTGCAGAACCAAGTTATAATAAATGATATATTTCATGTTACATTATGTCTTGCCTGTGGATTCAATTATTGTGTGGAAAGGATAACATTGATCAGGTAGTTTCCAAACAATGATCACATGTTTTACAGTACTGTATACCTAGATTTTCATTTAAAAATAAGGAAAAATTTACTGGCCATAAATACTGTACAAAACTGATTTAAGAAGATTGTGGAAGTTTGAAAAAAAGAGGCTGGACAGGTACCTCCAGAAGATTGCTTAATTGGTTTTCTTACCCACTATAGACCAAATTATCTTTGTGAATACTTCTATTTCCATCATTCTGTAATGCTAATAAATATATTTAGGGTTCTCTTACTGTGATCAGTATATGAAGCAAATGTATTATGTATGTATCATTCCTAGTAATACTACAGGCAATAGCAATGGAAACTTCAAAACAAGCTTAACAAATATCAAAAGAAGTGTTCATAACTTGATTTCTTTCCACATTAAACATACAGCCCTTAATATATTATGGGTACAGGAATTCATAAGTATTATTATATATAGCAACACCTAAAATGATGAGGTAGAGATGTACACCCAGCAGAACAACCAGAATAAAAAATAAAGTACTTACACTTTCACTCTGAAAAGGATTTAGAAAGTTACCCCCCATTTCACCATCATCTCGAGGGGTCCCAGGCTGATTGCTCATACTCATATTACTTGGAGAATTCTATTTGGAAAACAAAGCAAGAAAATCAAAAGCATAAATCATATGAAACTTTTTAAAGCAGCCCATGAGACATATTTTTCTTTCACCCACAAGTACAATGCCCTCAATCTCAAGAAAAACACATATCCAATAGGGATTATCTTATATTTGACAGCCTGTATAAATATACTGAGTGGGGAAGGGTTCCTCGTGTGCATCTGTATGTGTTATTTAAGCCCAGTTTCATGTCCATATTATAACCTTAGCAAAAATCACAAAGTCATGGGCAGGGCTGATGATTTAGGGTCCCACTATGCAACACAAGAAGTGCCAAACCTAAGAACTCTTCTGAAGCCAACCATGCCATTTGAATTTCTCTTAGCATTGAAATGCTGACAGATGTGCAGAGATTACATGAAACCAATCCATCATCTCTTAACTGATCAGTCAGAGATTGCAAAAGTTGTATTCAATAGTTTTGAAAAAGTTTTTCAATCCTGTATAGCTGTTCTCAATTTATCTTTCTTTTTCTAAAGATTGTGTTGGAACAGAATGAGAAACAGGATTTTATTTACATTTTTAAGGCTCTCCAACTATGATGATTCTAGATGCACATTTGTATTTAAGTTAGACATACATTATTTAGGGTGAGTCCCCCTGAAGACTTCAACTGAGCACACTCATTGGTCAGGTGATGATTTAGCAGAATTATCAAGCAAGATTGTACCTTGGATTTAATAATGAAATTATGAAATCCAAGGTACAATCCTTCCTCCCTGTAGCACCCTACATGAAATGCCTCTTCTTTTTTCTAACTTAAGAGTGAATAATAAGAATGGAAAAAACCCCAGAGATAAGTATTTCTTTTGAAAAGATGGGTGGGAAGGAGGTCAGAGAATTCAGTAGAAGTGGTTGGGTTATTAGTGACTGTTTGGTGAATAGTTGCTTTGAAAAAAAATGCTTCTTTCAAATCCATCATTTAAACAAGTCTCCTAATATGTACAATAGGGAAATCAATGAATCTTAGAGGTAATTGATTGGATTGTTTATGTTTAGTGAAGAATTCAAGGATGGTGAAAAGTTTTGAATGCGGGACAAATTTTTCATTGTATTAAGAACATATTTTGGAAGAAAATGATGGTAGAGTAAAAAATGTGAAAGGAATGAAAGTAAAAGTAAAAATGAATATAAGAACAGAAAACAGGAGCCTGTATGTAAAAAACATTAGAAGACAGATTAATTTCCCAAGAGAATGATGAAAAGATGAAATCAGAGAGAATATGGAAACCAGAGTAAGAATAATTATATTACAGCATTACAGATATGTGTGGAATTATGCTTATAAAAAGAGGATGACTGGATGAGAAAAATGCACTTGAGAATGTTGCATAAAATGAGAATGAGAGAAAGGGAAATGGAAAAAAAGAAAGCTTTAAGTACAGAGTCAAAGAGAGCAAGAGTGGTTTAAGATGAATAGTAGAAGAGAAAATATTAACAGATGTTAACATTGGTTTTGGAATTCTGTAAAGAGGACTAAGCAAGATACACCTAAAAATGAATGGGATTAAAATAACAATAATATCTAAGACAAAATGTATTAAAATGAACTTATACATGCCATAAGGATGCTGCAGGTATAAATGGTTAATAGGAGAAATGTTAAAACATGGATATGGCTTCCTCATGAAGTGGCTGTGTGACTTATTGAATGTCATGTCATTATTATTTCATTACACAAAAGAAAAGATAGCAGGAGCTGATGCAAAAACTATGGGGGATTTGTTTAAGTGTGCCTGGTGAAGCATATGGCAGAGTTTGGATTTAAAGAGGTGATAATGAAGAAATCTGTTAAGAACTGTGTGGTTTTATTATGAGAAGAGTGGTTTACAGGCCAGATTTTTGCTTTTCAGCAAGTCATTGAGAATGTATGAATGTGAGAAAGAAATTTCACTATATGTTTGTTGATTTAAAGAATGTAATAAAGTAAATATGCTTAAATATTGATTGGATGTTGATTGCTGAAAATGATAAGAGCAGTATATAAAGGAAGTAAGGCATTTATGAAAATAAATTGAATTCTTAATACATAGTTCAACACTGACCAGGGAGTGAGAATGTCCCCTTGTTTGTTTAATTGTAGATAAATGTGCAAGGAATGCTTATGGTGATAGCAAAATGTTTGCTGGGTACAGGAATATATACTTTTGCATGCAGACATGTAGTATAATTGACTGAATACACAAATGTCGTGATAATGGAATTGTATATGGATGTGTGGCAAGTAAGGATGAAATGTCCAAGAAGTATAGTGAAGAGTTTAGGCCTAAAACTAATCGCTAACAATTTTCTTCTTTTTATCTGATCCTCTTAATTTGTTTGACTACCCCTTACTTCTCTTCTGCATTGTGTCGTTTTCCTGAAAGGGAATAAGGTGATGAATATGTATGCAGGAGTTCTTTGAAAAGATCAGCTATGAACTTTAAGAAGAACAAAAGAACAAACTGTAGCCAGAGTTACCCATAGTTTAAGGAGGAAACCCTTATAAATCAAGGAAAACCACTTGGGAAAATGCAAGTATTTTAATTTATAACTTTTTTAGAATGAAGGCTCATATCTAAATTTCTATGTTTGAGACACAAATCAGCCACTTTAATGAAAATTAGGTTTTAGTTCATGAGCCACAGATAGAAACAATGTATACATTCAGATTTCTGTTGTTAGGAAATTTGGGAATATCTTCAAAATCAGCATAACCATTTTCATTTTAAAACATATATTTTAACAGTCCTTTGTTTAGAGGAAAAACAACGTTAAAAATAAAATTTATACTTACTTTGGAGATACTGTCCATATCTCCTGAGCCTTAAATTAAAAAAGAAACTTCAGTTTAATTAGATGAATTTAAACAATGCATTCAGTTAACTCTTACAACATCTTTCACTTTGCTGCGTTGATGATTTTAGATTTAGAGGTCTCACATGCTCTCATAGCAATAGCACTTAGACTTATATACCGCTTTACAGTGCTTTACAGCTCTCTCTATGAGGTTTACAGAATCAGCATATTTCCCCCAACAATTTGGGTCCTCATTTTACCGACCTTGGATGTATGGAAGGCAGAGTCAACCTTGAGCCTGCTGAGATTTGAACTGCCAAATTGCAGGCAGCTAGCAGTCAGCAGAAATAGCCTGCAGTATTGCACTCTAACCACTGCGGCTCATGTCTTAGACCCTAGTTCTTTTTCAGATTGCTTTCTGAAGAATTGAAATAAATATATTTTTAGAAATCCTAACCTAAGAGGTTACAAGAATGTAAGGAATAATGCTCTATGTAATCCCAAAACTACATAAAGAATAGGCTTTATGTAATTTTATTTCATGTTGCGCTTGCACTGATGGTGCTATCTCAAATAGTATTGGTCAAATAATGTTTATATGCCTTTTCCATTGATGTTAGCATGCCTGCTACTGCAATTATTTATATGCTGTCTAGTCAAAGAAATCAGGAGGTCTTATAATAGTTCCATTAAACATATCCATAAAATTATAAATGCTAAATCATTAAGTATTTTTTAAAGGCTGCTGCATGCTTCCACTTAAACTCAATACCTAAAAGCTCAGTGGAAGAGAATGGCAGATGGATAAAAGGATGGAGGTTAGCCTGACTTGACACAATGAACTATTCCAAAGTGAGATGGCTCCTGCTGACAAAGCCATTTTCTGGTTTTTCAAGCCCTTGATCACTTTTAGGATGAGGAGCTACAGCTTTCTGTCCTGGCCAGCCTATTTAGAGGTGGTAAACTAAGGATCAACTTCTTGACCTGAAATCTATTGCCAATCAAAGCAGCTCTCATGAAATAGATGCTTTATAGGCTAGCAAGAACAACAGTTAGTATCTTTTTTATGCTAACTAGAATTTCCAGGTTATTTTGAGGGCAGTCCCAAAATGTTGAGTGAATTGTAGTAGTCTAACTGAGAGATAACAAAAGTATTAGTCTTCTTGACTGGCCCAGGCTGAACCTCTTCTTCAAAACATTGATTGGAATTGCCTGCTCTGGAGGAAGCAGAACAGTCACCTACAGCAGGGGTGTCAAACTCAAGGCCTGAAGGCCAAATTCGGCCTGTGGGGTCCTTAGATGTGGCCCATGGGGCCGGCCTGGAAATAACAAAGGACCAGCCCACAGTTCCTCTGCAAAAATGGAGCTTGGCCCGCTTCCCGTTTTCAGCCACAACGGCCTCCTGCAGCCCGCTGCAAGCAAAAATGGAGATTGGAGGGTTGTGCAAACCCACCCAGGCTCAGTTTTCGCTGGCAGAAGGCTGCAGGAGGCTGCCCATTACAAAAATAGGGCATGGGGGTACCGGGTGTGGCCCCCCGAGCTTCGTTTTTGCTGGTGGAGGGCTGGAGGCTGTCCATGCCAAAAACTGAGCATGGGGTGCTCTGCACAGTCCCTGGGGCTCCGTTATCACTGGCGGAGGGCTGCAGTAGGCCATCCAAGGAGTTCCATGTCACGCCCACCATGGCCATGCCCACCCCCGTCCATGCCCACCCAGTCACACAGACACAGCCCTCCGAGGTCAAACACAACCCTGATACGGCCCTCAATGAAATCGAGTTTGACATCCCTGACCTACAGCATCCCACATATTCAGCTCTCACAAGGTTACCATAGTTGATGGCTATTGAAGCCAACAGGGTGAGGAGAAACACATCAACTTCCTCCCTTATCAATATGTGCAAAACATAACATATAAAGCATAGAGAATAAAATCTATAATTTAAAAGATGTCCCTTTCATGATCCTCTGACTTTTTTTTTCTAATTTAAGGATCTCATCTTTATTTGTAATTTCTAACTGCAGACAAAATTTGAAAAAGTAACGAAACAGTTCAATATGATATTTTAAAAAACTGGATCATTGCCTAGCACAGGATTTTAAAAGGCAGATTATATTCTTACCTAATGATCCATTCATATGATGTGAATCCATTCCACTTAATCCACCCATTGGACCATCTGACCCTGGTCCCATTGGAAACTGCAAAAAGGGCAAATGCATCATACTCCAAAAATGTTAATAAATAATTTGTAACAAAGAGGAGAAAATATGATAGAGAAAATACAACTTGGGACTCGACAAGGGGCCCTTGGCTGCGAGGTTGCCTGGTGCCGCGGCAGGGCTGGGTTGGCAAGAGTGTGCAAGAAACACCACCAGGCGCCCAGAGAGATAGAAGGAGAGGCAGCTCCCGATCAGCTCAGCTGATCCGCGGGTCCTGATTAAAGGGCGCACCTGCCATTAGCTGACCTGGGGAAGGGGAGGGCTGCCTCCTGTGCTGGCCACGCCTACCCCCTTCACTAGGGCTTATTTTTGGGGGAGGGTGTATATTTAGGCCCAACCCAGAAAATCAGGCTTGGCCTTATTTTCAGGATGGGCCTTTTTTGCGGGGAAACATGGTAGATAGAAGATTAGAACATACAATTATTAAAATCTTGGATTTGGGGAGTCAGGCATAAATTCAAATGTATGTATTTATTCTTGTTATTTACATTAGGTCTGTTGGCTCCAGGAGGTACTGCATTCATTAAAGTGTACATGTTATCTCCAGAGTTGGTTGAATCTGAAAACAAAAATGCCAAGTACTTTCAATGAAATCAATGAAAATAATTAATGGTTATTTTTAATAAAAAAACATTTCAGTAGTGCTTTTCTAGTGATTAACAACATTCTATAAATCAAGTATAAGATACTTCACAAGATCTCCAGCCACCAATAACAGACATTTATTACAAAGTAATAACCATAGATTAGAATCCAGGTCACTGAGTGAAAGGGCACAGAGGTTTTCCTGAGTCATAATTAAGTACTTTATTTTGCTTAGGGAAAGAGCAATGACATTATGAGGTAAGATTTGAACTTTCAAAATGGGCATGAAGTTCAGGTAGTCCTCAACTCACAACAGTTCGTTTAGTGACCATTCAAAGTACAATGGCACTGAAAAATGTGACTTATAACTGTTTTTCACAGTTACAACCTTTATAGCATCCCCATGATCATGTGATCAAAATTCAGATGAATGGCAACTGGTTCATATTTATGACCGTTGCTGTGTCCCAAGGTCATGTGATCACCTTCTGAAAAGCAAAGTCAATGGAGAAGCAGATTCACTTAACAACGGTGTTACTAACTTATCAATGGCAAGAAAAGTCATAAAATGGGACAAAACTTGCTTAACAACAGAAATTTTGAGCTCAACTGTGGTCGTAAGTTGAGGACTACCTGTATTCCATTAAGTAAGATAATTTGTTGGATTAATGGCAGAGAGGTCCTTGTTAGATTGTAGATAATATGCATATGCATTTTATTTATGAAATACAAAAAGGTGCAGAGCAACAATAAGAATATAGGATGAGTTTTTAAAGTTTTGTTGGTAAAGTCTCAGTGTATTAACATATTTAAGCTTTTAAATATATACTTTAACTAACTGATACAAGAAGCCATATAAATTTGTGTCATTACTGGGAAAATTAAGGAATTCTCTTTCAGATTGAGAGTATGGCTGATATATAAATAATATTGTGTGTTCTATTCATGTAAACTAAGGATATCTAGAATTTACTAAGTTCTGTAAGGATATACAATGGTTGAGAATTCTGACAATAGCTATTGAAATGTTAAGCAAATGTTAAATTATTGCTGTGTCAAACATTGCCATTTCATTCCCCCATTAAAGTTATCTACCTGCCGGACTAGGCATGATGGGTGTTCCAGGTGGCCCTCCACCTCCCGGTGGACCCTTAAAAAAAGAAAGGCAAATCAGTAACTTGCACACACCTGCATGTGTGCATGCGCACGCGCGCACACACACACACGTTGTATAGGCAACATAATTAAAAGATGTGATTAAACAATACTTTTCTATATATCTATCATTTATAATTTCGTTTTCCAAATGGTAAGTTGTAGGTACAATATCACTAAGAGATTTGCTTTTTCCAGCAAGAAAATCTAAATAGGCCAGAAAAATACAATTATTCAGCTAATATATATATTACCACCAGATCATCTCAAATTCATAGTTGTTCCTTAAACTGATTCAGATGGAATTGACCTGCGTAGTGTTTTCCTTATGGGAAAACTTGTCAACTTACACAATCAATGAAAGTTGCAAAACTTGCTTGGATAAGCAAGGCTTGGATGGGTGACTGGATAGAGAAATAAATAAAGCACATTCTGATGGGAAAGACTTGAGGCTTCAGCCCATGGGTACTTTTCTCTTTAGTTAGCTCTGATCTTCCATAAAATCTAACAAAATTCTTTCAAAAGAAGTTTTCCAACATCTCTCTTTATTATCCTGCTCCAATTTTGAATATGTATCTTTCCTATTAACCTTTTAACTTGAAACCTGCTCTAATTTTCTATTTATGTTGTTCTTTTTTCATCTTTTATATAATTGAACCTACATTTTTGAACTTTTTTTTCTGTTCAGCACATAGCAATTTTAGTTTTTGTAATCAAATATTACACAATATTTGTTTTTGTAACTAATATTAAAAAATCAGTGCGCCTTTCTCACAATTATTTATATTTTCAACATGGCAGGAAAATTAGATATTCTTGGGTGTGGTAGTCCCCCCTTTGTAATAGTTTCCATCTAATTAACTGTTCTGCTCATAATAATCAACAATCAATATACAGTGGTAACTCGGTACTCATTGTTACCGTATTTTTCGGACTATAAGATGCACTTTTTTCACCAAAAAAAGTGGGTGGAAATGTCTGTGCGTCTTATGGACCAAATACGGGCCTGCTTTTGGCCTCCCTGGCCCCCAGAAGCACTCTGCAGGCCAAAAATGGGCCCAT
>JANHFL010002543.1:252842-272217 GCA_032468155.1 Oxyrhabdium leporinum | reverse complement strand
AGGCCAAAAATGGGCCCATTTTTGGCCTCCCAAATCCTCCGTGCGTCCCGTTTTTGCCCTCCCCAGTGTCCAGAAGCACTCTGCAAGTCAAAAACAGGCCCAGGGAGGCTGAAAACAGGACCCGCGGAGGCCTCTGCAGGCCAAAAAGGGGCCCATTTTTGGCCTGCAGAGTGCTTCTGGGGGCCAGGGAGGCTAAAAACGGGACGCACAGAGGCCAAAACCTATTTTTTTCTTGTTTTCCTTCTCTAAACCTAGGTGCGTCTTATGATCCGGTGCATCTTATAGTCCCAAAAATATGGTAACTGGTTCTGGGAGATGCAATTAATACCAAACAAAATTTTCCCATAAGGAATAATGAGGCAACAGACACCAGCAAGAGGTCATGAGGCAACTGACATCAGCAAGTTCTAGCAAACAAACAACCAGTACCAGGACAAAAGGTTTGCATCAAAATGCATTGAGTACCAAATTCGATGAGTTTCAAGCAGTCGAGTACTGAGATTCCACTGTACTAGGAATACATGGCAGACATAACTGATGTTTTTGTGTTTTTTTCTCAGCAATTGAACATCTATATTTTAAACTGAACAGAATGATGTATGCACACTGATGAGCACTGCACACATAAATGTACACACACACATACTCACTACATAATTCCCAGGTGAAGCAGAAGAATACGGTATCTAAAAGACAGTAAAACAACAAAAGTAGACTATTCTTTTCAGTTCATATAGAATAACAAGGTTTTTATAAATATTATTTTATTATTTTAAAGTTAGTTTTTACAGAAAGGAAAGAAGATACCTAATTTTCAATAAATTAATTGTATTAAGAAAGGGAATGGTACTATCAAAGCAAAATCAGTCATATGGAATTACAGATAGTCCTCACTTAAAGTCCATTCATTCAGCCTATTAAAGTTATGACATCATTGAACAAAGGGATTTATGACTAGTCAGGTCAGGTGAACGAAGTTTGGGCCCACTAAGGCTCACCCACATTTACAACTGACTTTAGGCCACTTGCCTACCTGCTGGGTGCAATACTGAATTGGCTATTTTATCCCGCCTTTTTTTGCTGCATCTGGGACTTCTCTTATGTCTGCTCAAGGTCTCTATTCACGCACTAATGAGGGCCTCCATTAATGTCCTGTCCAGTGTCCTCAAGCTGGGTCCTTCTTTTGCACTGCTACAGCTGGGACTGTCTTTTGTGTGCCAGTGAAATTCCTGAGTGAGGCACAAACAGTATGAATGGAAGCCCTGAACAGAATGTAAGAGAAGCTCTGGCTGCACCAGCATGAAAGAAGACGGTGCAAAAGAAGGACTCAACTAGTACAATACTGGTGCACAGGTCTGGGTGGAAGGTGCAGCTGCTGGTGGCAGTTAAGCAGATGGCCAAAAGGGTACAGATGGAGCAGAGATAGGCAGGTGGGGGGGGAGTTCAACAGGAGGCAGAGGAGGCAGTCCCTTACCTTACTGAGGCTTGGGGCTGGGAGGGTTCAAGCTGGGAATGGCTTGGATCGGGGTAGGTCCTCGCCTAATTACTTGTGGGATTCAGTTAATGATGGCAATGGAGACTGCCGTCACTAAGCAATGCAATCACATAATGTCGTGCTTTAGAGATGCATTGCTTTGCAACAGAAATTCTGGTCCCAATTACCATCGTTAACCAAGGACTGCCTGTAGAAAGAACATTTTTTACAATTAGTTTTACCCTAACTTTACATATAGAATTTCATAGAAAAATAAAAATTTAAAAAGTCAATTATAAACAAAACAATAAATTTGATCTGACTGTGAAATTATTAATATTTTAGGTACACAATCAGGTACACAAGTAATTACATTACTACATTATTCAAAAACCTCTGAAATAAGAGAAATCTTTACCTATGCCAAGTACAACCTCTAAAAAGACCTTTTGGGTTTTTAAAAACTAACATTATCATTAACCAGACAGTTACTATGTGAAAAACTGATAAAACAAGCACGTTTTGATTAATTTACTTTCACTTCTTTTTAACAGGACAATACTTCATATAAGTGTTTACTCACAGAATTGGCATTTGTGGGGTTTGGCCAAGGTCTACCACCTCCTGGACCCCTAAAATAAAGTTCAAATTTCAGTTTAAATAAGCAATAAAGCTTATTTAACTATAAACTATTTAATAAGCATAAACAAAGTTCATTAGGTTGTTATTGATATTCTTTAAAAAAGGCAGTTACTGAAGAAAACAAAGTAGTAGTAAGTACAGTTGATATTGATTCCGTTATTGCATTTATAATTTAAAATAAGAACTTTATTCAGATTAGTATTGTAACTGTAATCAACAAACATGCCTAGAAATATTGTATGGAGATATTTTATATAATATTCTGACAAAGAAAAGTAAATATCAGTCTAAGATATTTCTAAAATAATCAATCCAGCCAGTATTTTGGGTAGCATCACCATCATATCTTTCTTGACCAAATCTGAATTGTTGTATGTTCTTTATAAATCCAGTAAATGTACACTACATATTATTTTAGTTACAGTGTTCTTATCTTATTTTTATACCTTTGAACTAGAACTGTGCTTACAAATTTGTGAACCCTTTTAAATGTTCAATATTTGTACTTAAATATCAATTAAAATACAATCTGTTCTCCCTACTTCCTAAAACTAGATATAGAGAACCCAATTAAACTAATGGGCCAAAAGTATTGTATTTGTTCATTGCTTTATTGCTTTATATCCAACTATATTGCATAACCATCAACCTATTTCCAGCTTTCATCCCTGTGAAAAAATGGTGGGATGGCAGTTGCAAAAGAACCTGGAGAAAGTACTACCTTACCCTTTCCAGTAAGGATTCAGGCTTGGGTAACAGACAAGAATTACATTGGTTGTTCTTACATCAAGATATGGATGGGAAGAGCATGATAATATTAGTCTTGATGGATTTGCTGAGGACCTTCAATATCATCAATCATGCCATCTTTTTGGGCTACTAGCAAACATTAGGAATTGGGAACACCGTTCAACAGTGATTCCACTCCCTCCAGAACTGGTTGTTCCAGTCATACATAAGGGAAGTTGCCAAACCTAGGACAGTCTGTTAAATGGTGTTACATGGTTTGATTCTTCTCTACATTTGGGCTAAAATATCATCAATACACTGCTGACACCCAGCTCTGACACCCAGATTATCTGGTAGAAGACTTGAGAATTTAGAGGATTTAGATGTAAAAAAAACCAAAAACTGATTCAGACTTAATTTTAACAAGACTGAATAACTGCTGGTTTGGAGGCCATCATCTTTAGCTCTTTGTAATCCGTACTCCCCAGAAACAGCTGGTATGTAATATTGGGGTTTTCTTGGATTTTTAGCTTCTGCTGAAATAGCAGACAGAAGCTTTAGCCAGGACTTTCTCTTCATTTCATTCAGGTATTCCTGGAATATAAGATACAGGCAAGGTCACGTCACGTGCTTGGACTACTGTAATGTATTTTACAAGGGACTGTCCTTAAAAACCATCAAGAAACTGCAGTCAATGCAGAACTGTAGTTACCCACATACTAACTGAAAATATATGGTATGGTACGTAAAACCAGTACTGTAGAGCTGAATTGTTGGTATTTGCTTTCAAAATATATTTCCAGATACTAATTATCAAAGTTGAAGCCCTACATGGTTTGGACCCTCATTATCTACAAAATTACTTACTTCAAATAGTAACATATTGCACACCAAATATGTGACTGCCAAGAGTGCTTGTTGAGAAGGCACACTCTTCATTAAGGTAAGAAGGCAGGGGACTTGGAGGTGATCATCTCTGTAAAACCCTACTGTGGAACACCACTTTGAGATTTAAGATTTGCACTCTTGCTCTTAACATTTACCAAACTTCTGAAAACCTAGTTGTTCGTAAGATATTTGAGAGAGTAAAGTGTGTTGTCACACTGCTGCTAAATTATGATGTCATCAGTATAAGCAATGGATTACTAGGACACTATTTTATTACACTGAATGTGTAATAACATGTTTCAAAGATACTAGTCTATACCACTTAGTCATGACCAAAGCAGTGTAAAAATTCAAAATAATTTAACAAACAAAATAAAAAACAAAAATATTTTTAAAAATCAATTAGAGCTTTATCTAACTATACACAAAATATCTAAAAAATATATTCTCTCACTTATAACACCATGTAGGTTTCATTTTCTTGCTGGATGCATCATACTATTGATAAAATTCTGTATTTGCAAAATGAAAACTTTGCTATCATTTGCAGTTCTTGCACTGCAATTAATTCCCACTACATTGTTATGAAAGAAACAATTCTGGTAGCTAAGGAACAAGGCTAGAACCTGGGAAAGTTCTAGTTCCGCCTAAGGCATGAAACAAGCTGGGTGATCCATCATTCTCTCTCAGCCTTAGAAAACAGTCATGGCAAGCAATTTCCTAAATCTTGCCAAAAAAACTGCAGGGATTAGTTCAGGCAGTTACATATAGAGTGATTGAAATACTTCTCATATTATTCGACTTTATATAATTCAACCTCCATCAAAAGTTAATATATTTTAAGAAAATCTCTGAAAAATGTTTCCTCAGTTTTAACACTTGCCTAAATAGTAATCTTGGTTGTAAGACGATCTTTTATTTCTTAGTATTGTAGAAAAGAAGGATTACATCTACCTTCAGATATTAGTATGTTCTCAGTTTATAGGCGTCTAAAAGCTCAAAGGGACTGAAAAATGTATTTCACAATACATATGGTGGACAATCAAGCCAAGGAATAATATAGTCTGACATATTAAAAGTATATTTGAAATCTTCATCGGATGTCTTGCTGCTGATGAAATAAAACCCTATGAATCCTACCACAAAGACTCGTTAGCTTTTAATGTATTGAGCATTACAAGGTTTCATATAATGCCAGATAAAATGGATATGCAAACATGTTTTATTTCAAAATGTTTTGAATATGACATGTTGTAAAACATCCTACATCTGAGCTATTTCAAGTATTTTCTGAAAGCTTATTGAGTTGCCAAAATTATAAAGCCACCAGATCATTTCAAGAAATCTTTAGGCTCAAAATATCCTGCCTACTCCACCAGTTAATGAACAAATTCCTGTTGGTATTCTGATATGTTGTCATTATTGTTTGCCAGTTAATCAATACGTGTTTGTGTGTCTTTATTTTAAATGTGCCTACATCCCTGCCATTTCTTTTAACCAAAGACAACTTCCTTATTGTGTGTTAGTGCAATTTACATTACTTACATGTTCATTCCGGGCATTCCAGGGCCAGCTAAAGCATTCAGTGGGGGTCTCATTGCACCTCCATAGTTCTGCAATGATAACCAAGGGTCAGACTACCACAAAACAAAAAAACAAAACCAAAGAGGAGAGGGGGAAAAAAGGACAGCAGGTTAATGACTTCCCTACACATCTGCTAATTGGATCGGCCAGTGTCATTCATTGTTAGGTTTTTAACTGCTCAATTTATAAACAATTATTATTCCTATACTCCCTCTGATTTAAAAAAAAAAGCTATTTAGCGTTTTCTTCTGACCGTATTATTTTATCAAAGGAAGTAAACACATTTAATTGATTAATGAAGATTATACCATTTATAATAGCTAGCACAATTATCAGTGAAGGGCAGATTTTGCCATTTCATGAATGCTGACTCAATATTCTAATATTAAGGGACTGAGTGATTTTTAAAACTATGCTCTTAAGAGTAAGCTCTTGTAATCAATAATAGATTTATTAACTTTAGCAATAGACATATGTACTTATACTATGTAAGAAGACTTATATTTTTACTTAAAAGCATTTTACAGCAATGGACTGTTCAATAAACAGGGAAAACACACATAAATGTTAAATAGTCCAGCAGTGCTGTATTTATATACAAAGATGCATTTTCAAATTAACTATTTATCACATCAGCAACACAAACTGAATTCTCTACTAATTATTTGAAAAACTATATTCTTTACAGATCTGTCCATAATTATAACTTAGTCACATAATAAATATATAAAGTTAATTTAGTGATCATTATACATAAATTTTAGTTTTGGAACTATAATTAGACTAGATTGTCCAAAATCATTAAAATAGTTCTTATTTCAGTTTCTGGAAGAAAACAATTTTGATAGTTCCATTATTAGAAATTTTAGTCATCACAATTTTATCTGATTAAAAAATATCTGAGGAAAAAGGTTATAAATATAAGTTTTCATAGAATTCTGTGGCTTTGTTAGTTTATTTTTATCTGTTGCTTTTCTAAATTCTGTTAGTTGGATTTTGATCCTCTTCACAAATTAAGAGCAAGGTGAAATGGGAAAAAGATTTTTAAAAATGAAAATCTGAGAAAGATTTTGGCCAACGTGACTTAAAACAAGTATAGAGCCTTAAGAAGGTATTCAACAGTTGTTATTCTGCCCAGCATGGAAAGGTTATGAGGGAGAAATAATAAGAGTTCTGGTAATCTTTGTGGCATTTCACAGTACACATTCAGAACATGTGTACTGAAAGAATACATCTCTTTGTTTCTCTTTCCCTCATAGGAAATTATGAGAAATGTGATCATAAGAAAGACAATTAAAGCAATATACCTGTGGGCCTAGTGGGACCATTCCCCTAGGTGGAGTCATCCTCTGCATTGGTCCTCCCATATTTGGATGACCTAAAAGATTCATGAAAAAAAATAGAAATACAATTTTTAATTGTTTAATCAGATCGATTCGTATTATAAATGCATTTTAATCAGAGTGCAAACCTGTTTTCCCTATGTTTAAAATATTTTGTAAAAAGTTGTGTCAAATACAAACTCAGTCAAGTTATTTTCCTTCCATTTAGATTCAAAGAGAATTCCTTTTCAAAGTTAATGTCTTCCATTCTGCTCATTTGGGTTTCCTTAAAAACACAGGATTCCCTCTCCCCAAACTTTATTTTAATTAAACTGTCAATTTAATAAATTTAGGAGAACAGTATTTAGGGGAAGAACTTATCCCTGCAACTTGTATTGATGATAGACTGACAGAGAGACAGATAACATTTCTTTTTGTTTAAGTAAAGCACATTTAGATATAGTAGTGCTGCAGAAGATAAATTTAAGAGTTGTTCAATATGAATTTTGTCAACTAAATATCGTATCATCTTGTACAAGAGCTAAATAATGTGCAGCAGGATGTATTTTAAATTATTTAAAAAATTTTAATAACAAAAAGGCTAATATATCTCATTAGGTTAAAAGGAACTTTAAGATAATCCTGCCGCCCCACAATCAATAACATTTTAGAAACATGAAAATCTATGATCTTGCATGATTTGGTGAAGACAGGAAAACAAATGTTGTGGGTTCCATCTGCTAAAGAGTTCCGTCTAATGGGAACTAGATGGTGTGTCTTTTCTGCTGTGGCTCCTGCTCTTCACTCCCCGAGGTGAAGTCAGCTCCATCCCTGTTAGCTTTTGGAAGGACCTGCCACTTTGTGGATCCCATGGGAGGTTGCAAGATGGTTGTATTTTGCTGTTATTCTCCTGCAAGCCTTTTTATTTATTATTATGTTTATTGTTTTAAGTTTTTAATGGTTGCACATTGTTTTGTAAGTTGTACAACTTATGTCCAGTCATGTCCAGTGAAATAGGTGGCTGTATAAATTTGCTACATAACTAAAACATGAACTACTTAAACAGAAATAATTGTTCTCTTTTATATTTAGATCATGAGAATAATAGTATGAATGTATTTCTTATGATATTCTGGATGGTGTTCTAATGTATTAACAAATGGAAGTTTGATGATAAAACAGTTATTTATTCAGTTATTTCTATTGATAATATTTCTATTGATAATTTACCTTGCTGCCGTGTTGGATCCATCCCACTAGGCAATAATGGCTGACTTCCTGGGACACCTCCTAATGCCTATTAAAAAGTTATCAAAGAAATTTTCTACTTGAATATCATACTTAGACAACTTTTTTAAAAAGCACAATCTATTTTCATTTTAAAAAAACCCTATAATGTCACCCTAAAAGAATGGGAATCCAGAATTACCTTCTTTTAAAACTAATCTCAATTTATTTTGTTTATTATTTTTGCATAAAATCAAATTGAAATGTACGGTATTTTAAAGATAGTAATTTATATACAGATTTTGTTTACCTGCTGTAATATCTTTAGATATGATACAATAAACATTATGTCAAATATCTACATCATAAATGCAGTTTTAAGACCTGCTGTTTTCAAAAATGGGTAAAAGTTTGCCTTGCCCAGGTAATTGTTTCCTGCAATTCACTGATTAAAAAACTGTTACCTGATTGGGTATCCTTAAAGGTGGCCTTGGGCCTCCTGGATATCGAGGAGACATGAAAGGCTACAAAACAGGAAAAAAATGCAATAAAAATAGAGATACAAACCTAATTCAAAAGTAACCACATACTGCTTTAGCTATATGATCATCTTTATTTATGATCAAAATACATTCTTTGGTAATGGTGATCTTGATCTGGAAACTTCTGAAGGCCTCGAAGCCTTCTATTTATTTTCTATCAACACTCTATATGTAACTGTCTGCAAATTTTTGCCAAGATCAGATTTTTTCCTAAACAAGTCGATATGTATTAGCTATTATTATTTATCTCTTTCTCTTCTAACCCAGGAACTATCCAGAGACTATTCAGAGATTGAGCAATTCTAAGAGCCTGAAAACTAGCCTTTGGGAACATTCATTCTGGATGAGCCATGGTAACTGCCTAAAACCAGGATTAAAGTCATTCAGTTTTCACAGTTCTTTCATCAAATGGCTGCTTTGTTGTTCAACTCAAGCATGTACATACTGTTAATAAAACTAATTTACTGAAGAAAATCATGATCCATTTTTAGGCATTTTAAAACTACAGGTAGTCCTCAACTGAGACTGGTTGCTTAGTGTTCAAAGTTATGATGGAGCTCCCTGGGGGTATTTATGATCCCGTACTGAATCTCCGATGGCAGCCCCTCCCCCCAGTCACATGAACTCAGATCTTGCACTCAACAACTATCCTACATTTGTGGCCATTTGCAGCATCCCATAATCATGTGACTGTGTTTTACCTAAAATTAGCATTTACTTCTGACTTTCGGCAAAATAGGTCCAGAGTGAAACAATGGTTTGCTTAATGACCACAGCAATTGTTTTGTGATCTCAGCATTTGCTTAACAACCACCACAAAAAGATATTTTTTTTGGTCACATGGATGACTCAGTTTACACCCCTGCAGTCTATGATTATCATGAGCGGGCTCCATTACGGTTGGGAGTTGAAGACTATCTTTACTTAAAAAAATACCTTGCATAGCCAGATTTGAACAAGAAGTGACATTCTGCCACCATGCAATCAAAATAGTTATTAGTTATTTAATAAGCTTCAGACTTTGTGTTGTTGAGTAACATAGCAAAGTAACTTTTTTTGTATAAAAATAAGGTTAGAATCACATGGCTTGCTGTTGCATTTTCATTTTTTCCCCTGAATTACAGAAATATAAATATAAAGGGAAAGCTCTAGTCACTGTAGATGTATGAAAGTTATTTATTTGGAAGAAAATTCTGAATCTTTAAGCATAGTTTTAAAGGCCTGAAAGGAAAGAATTTCAGTTAGACAAATAGCTTTTCTATACTAATATTCACTATAGAAAGAGATACTATCAATAGCAAAAGGTAAATTAAGGTAATTCAAAATTCAAATGGCCTTATAGGCTAAAGCTTGGAGGAAAAATATTAATTTTATAACCATTCATTAATATTCAACTTTTTAAAACTTTAAAACAGTAACAATAGCGTTACTACACTAGGAATTTATATTACCAATGTAGCATTTTTGCTCTTTGTTTGTTTTTTACCCGATAATTTTATTAAGAATTATAATAAACAGATAAAATATATACAAAAAACCTCCCAAAATATATTAAAATATATAGAAAATGCAGAGTCCCATAAAAGAAATAGGGAAAATAGGAAAATGGGAAAAAGAAACTTCTTCTTTCATCTCCACCAAATATATTCAACGTTAACATTTTACCATTCTCTTAAAATAAAACCAAATGCATCTTCATTTCATACCACACCCCATTTCCTCAGCTCTATTTATTAATTAGAAAGTTTATCCTTTCTCTGGAATGTACAGCACAATATGTACAGTACTATAAAATCAAATCTGTTCTATGGTTAAAAATGCAGAGAATGCAGTGGCCACAAGATGGCATTATACTCTTATAATCATTATACATTTTTATAAACTTTCACAAAAAACACTTATAAAATATTACTTTTAAATTCAACACCTATTTTTACATTTTAATTTATAACTATAAGCGATAACTTTGCCAATTTGTAACTATATAACAAAATGGAACAAAAATATTATTCACATTAAGCAAATCTTTGATTTAATGGAACACTGAACTCATATATTTTAATTTTCCCTTAGTAAAACCATCTGCTACCTTCACCTTTAGAAAATCTAATATGGCATCATGATCATCTAACAAATAAATAGAATTTTCAAATCTTGCCTAGCATAATTTATGCATGTAGAATGTGCATATATATACATTGATTTTCTAACTGTAACAAATACAAATTAATTGCAACCGAGTAATGATAATTATTTGAACATATCTGTACATTTGTTACAGAAAGATCAAATGTCTGGAATGCATGTAACTGTTTAGCAATTGGAAGCAACTAAAATGCATTTAGAACCTATTATGATCTATATTCTACATTTTTTAAAAAGTAGGTTTTTTTGGTGTTTGTATCAATACAAATTTTTAAAACAGGCTAAACAGGTTTCTTTTTAACAATCAATGCATGTGTCAACTGCTTATTAAGTAAATTTCCCCCCAAATTTCTTATTATATTTCCGCTTCACCTCATGTGTACAACTTTGCAGTTTATTTTCCTTTTGTTCACTTTATAAGATTATTTTTTAATAATGCCCTCTGATCACTCAAAATTCATCCTTCAACAGTTTCTCAATGGCAGAGTTGATAAATTCATTCCACAACAAAAAGTTGTTGCCTTCAACTTTTGTCTCTACGCCTGGAAATCATTTCTGTTACTCATACCATGTGTTACTGTACAACAGCAATCGATAAAATTGCACACTGAAAGCATTGTGACACTGTGTATTGAAGAAAAATTTAGTTATATCACTTGCATACAGAGGACAAAGCCAATAATCACATGTGCGATCTGAGAGCCACGAATACCATATACAAACAGCCTTGTGTATTCTCAAGTCTGTGTTTGCTTATTCTTGTAATCCCTTCCTCTCTAATCTCTCCACACTGCAAGATGGGTGAGGAATAACAAGTGATTTCCATAGGGATTTTCTTCTGTGCTGGACTTGTTACTCTTATTCTCACAGAGCTGTGAGACTGGAGAGATTAAGAGAGTAACAGGCACACAACAGGGAATATACCAGGCTGTTGCATAGTGGACTCGGGACTACTATCATCACTGTATTCTCTTCTATATGTACTCCTTTATTATGTGTCTGCTTACTCTTTTGTAGTAAAATACTTTTCCTACTACACTTAGTACATAATATTAATGCCACAGCTATATTTGCTGAAAATAATCACCTTTGAAAATATTGTCTCCTGCTATTTAATTCCTGTGAATTATCTTATTCATCATTACTTCCTTCTGCTTTAAGAACTGGAATACAGTGCAAAATTTCCAAACAAACTAATCTTCTTAATCTATATGCGACAAAAATAAAAAATAATATAAAAAGCTTCTTTTAACATGTAAAATAAAGTCAAGGAAATGATTGGTCCATTAATGGGATAAAATGGCGAGAAGATGATGAGCAACACAGAGAAAACAGAACTGCTCAACTCATTTTTTGAATCTGTTTTTACACAACAGGAAAAAACAGTTCTACATATCAAAAACAGTATCATAAAAGATAGATTAGGAATACTCTAGACCAGTTTAAATCACCATGACCAGAGGGATTCTGAAGGAACTGGCAGACATGATCTCAGAACCACTGAATCATATCTTTCAAAGATCCTGGGGCATCAGGATGATTGGAAAAGGGCTGATATAGTTCCCATCTTCAAAAAAGGGGAAAAAATGGATCCAGGAAACTACAGAACCTATCAATACCTGGGAATATTCTGGAAAAGATAATCAAGCAATGAATCTGTGAATACCCAGAGGCAAACAAAGTCATCACCAGGTATCATTATCAAAAACAGATCATTCCAGACAAATCTTATTACACTCTTTGACAATATGACAAAATTAGTGGACTACAGAAATGCTGTGGATATAATTTACTTGGACTTCAGTAAGGCATTTGATAAAGTAGACCACAACCTAATACTTCATAAAAGAAAAATGTGGGTTAAACAGCATTTTCGCCCTGAGCACGAGTTAGACTAGAAGACCTCCAAGGTCCTTTCCATCTCTGTTCTTCTGTTATTCTATAGCTCTCATGTTTTTCTGTGTCTAAACTATTAACTGGGTGAAACAGTGCATCATAGGGCAACATTTTTAGAACCAAGTTACCTCAAATGGGCTAACATAGAATGCATTCAAAACCAGAATCCATGTCTCTCATGAAATTGAAATTTGGCAAATTTTACAAATCATTTTATGACATAAAATTATAAATATTTTATGACATCATATAAAATACCATAAAAGATTTTCTGTGGCCAATTCCTGAACTTTGACTGCGCTACACAGTTGAATATGGGTTCTTTTCAAGGTAGATATGTCTCAGAATATCTCCCTGAATTTTTAAGAATCTTTCCAGTGAGGGCCATACATTAGAAGCTTTGCATTGTTGAAGGCATTGACAAAGAAAATATCTTTGAAGTGATGACCCAACAGTTGTCTAGTGTTATATTGCTAGGTATTTAATTATGTAGTAAGCTAATAGATCAAATCCTGACCTTAACCCACAAATTTATTTTAATTTATTTATATAGAATAACATTTCTGTAAAGAAAATAAAAAACAATTCAAGTTGCAAGAGCTGATCACTATGACTCAAAAATAATAGATAAAATAAAATAACAGCAATTAAAGAAAATAATAGCTAATATAATAAAATAACAGCACTTAAAGTCACGCAGTCTAAAGACATTTCTCAGACCATGCGATGGTTAATTTATCTGAACATAAAAAAACCTACAAGATCATTATTACAGGTTTACAAATCTGCATTCTTTTAAAAGCATAGTTAGCTTTATAAAGCAGGACCCCACAAGCAGAGCAATAATTTTCTATGCTTATAAACCCATATATGAAGAAAATTAAGCTATACTTGAAGGAGCCTACTTCAAGTGTAGCTTAAAAGTAGTAAGAAATCTCTGAATGTTGTCCACAAAAAAATAGTACTAAAAATATTAGCATTTAGATCATACGCTCATGGTAGTAGTAATTGGGACTATTGTTAATAAAACAGAGAGACCAGTGTACAAGGACTAATAGATAATTATGGGATATCTAGCTTTTAGGATAACTTGCCTATTCTTATTTGACCTTATTACAGAATCTCTACTAAACTTCTTGGAAATTTTTAATTCCCTAAAACATGCTCTGGAAAAAATTTCATTTAATCAAATATTTTCCCTTAACTAAGTTATAATGGCCAGGTTTTTAGTCATGTACAGTATATGGGATGTCACTTTTGCTTAAGACATTATTAATAATGGACAGACTTCTGGTGAAGAAAAGGGCCAACTAAAGAGAGTTCTGGAAAAAACAGAACTGATAACTGAAGTAGATTGAAGAGCTGGCAAGTAGATCAACTCTTTATAATTCTTAGTTAGACAAGGAGAGGAATTGAGATCGCCTATAAATTATGAAGAGACTGCAAGACAATGGCTTCTGGAGGGTTTAGGGAACAGCCAATTTGATCAAACTGTGACTGATAAAAGGACACAGGGTTTGCATACTTCCTTTTCTAATAACTTTTGGAAATTGCTTAACTGCTTTTTGGCTATTAGGTGAATTGAAACCCCAGCTCAGTTTCCTTGAACCCTTTGTGAAAGAAGTGTTAAATACAAGTTTAAGGTCTTAAAAATTTTTGGGGGGGAATAAGCAGAATATCATCTGCTCCGTTTAAACTTTCACTAAACATTCCATTTAATCTCATCCACGTTTTACCTCCACCATATACTATTTTTATTACATTCAGCATTAAACATTAAATTCTACATATATGCAAAAATTCATAATTCAAGCTTGTTTACTTTATCATAGGCTCTCTCTAAGTGTAAATAATTTTTCCCTTACATTTCTCGATTACTTGAGAGTAAAAATTTGGTTTGCACACCTCCTGTTCAGTATAAAGCTGCATTATTGCACTTCCCAAGCTTTCCTCATTCTAATCTCTTATACCCTTTCAATCAGAATTCTGCTAAACACCTTTCCTGAAGTTAATTGTTGTAGGGTTGTTGTTGTTTTTTTGCAGTCTTGCTGCCTTTTCCTTTGTATAAGGAAATAACATTTTTTTCCTAATTTGCCCAGATGTGGTCTTTACATTTTAATCATACTGCTTAGCCACAAGTAAATTGTATCCATATTTCAAAATTTTACTAGTTAAGCTATCAACCTTCTTACAGGATTTATAATCCCCTCTTATCATTTTTCTTGCATAATATTTGTAACATTTATTTCTATTCCATTCTTTAATATATCATCGTCATAGAACTTTCTTCCAGCATTCCCTCATTTCAGTTTTGTACCAAATAATTTCATCATTCCTGTTTCTTACTCCATTCACTCTGCTGACGAGTCCTTGTTTAGACCTTTTCACCTTTTCTAAAACTATTTTTTAATTTAAAAAAATCATACATATCACTATTTTAATTTTTTGTTAAAATAGTTTTGTTAAAATAAAACAATTATCTGTTAAAATAAAACTTAGCCATTCCTTGCTCCATTTGACTTTACTCTATATCAGTATTTTTTTTCTCGTATATATAGAGAATACATTTGACTCTTACCCCAATTTAGGGATTACAGGATCGTAAAAAGAGTTACCTGGATTTTTTTTGTTATTCCTAATCTTTTTTTATTTCATCAGTCTATGAACAAGAAGTCTTTCTCATACTTCCGATTAAGCATTTTGAGCCACAACCTCTGTTTATTCTGTTACATAACTCTTGTTACTCTATTTTAAGCAGCTTCCTTATTCTCTTTCTTCATGTTCCCATCCCACTTTAACCCATCCTATTTGTTCTGATAAGCAATAATCTATTACTTTTTTATATGGGATTCATAGTTTGTTACTTTCATACTAATTACTGTTATTTCCCCCCCCCGCCCCGAAGATCTATTCTCGAACCTACCAAAAGTGGTCTGTCCCAAGTTCACATTTGTACATATCAGTGGACTAATCCAAGTATTTGAAACAGAATCTTTTTTTAATATAAAGTTTATTAAAAGTTTAAAAGAGAACATAAAAACTAACACAAAGTGATATTGGATTAAGAAAATGAAAGAGAAAAAGAAAAAAAGAAAAGTACAGAAAGAAAGGATAAAAATAAATAGGAAGAAGTTCTTGAGTTCCTTTGCAGCAAATATGTAGGATTACAAAATTATCTTCTACTCTATAATTACAACAAAATTCACAACAAAACTGATCATCAAAATCATAAGCCTTAAGTGCATTTTTCTGTTTCATGCTAGAAAATCTGTAAGGGGTTTCCAATCAGCCATAAATGTAGATATTTTTCTAATTAAGAAAGTCAAGTTAATCATCTTTGCAGATTCAATCATCTTCCTTTATTATGGTGTCAAACTTTTCAACTATTGAGAATACAGTAATCTTGCTGCAGTTATCATATATATAAAAACCAAGTCCCATAGCTGTCTGTTAATCTGGTCTCAATTCTACATTAGTCTTTAACATTTTCTCAATTAATGTATTTATTTGTCTCCAACATTTTTTCGATTTTTCACATGTCTATTATACATGATAAAGTGTTCCTTCATCTTGTTCACATTTCCAACAAAGATTCAAAGTACCATTTAGACAATTTCTCTGGTGACAAATACCAACAATACATCATTTTATATAGCTTCTCTTTAAGGCTAGAACACAATGTAAATTTCAATCCTTTCAAATATATCTTTTTCCATTGATCCAATATTATGGCTAATTTTAAAGCTGTCTTTAAATACGTATGTTCTTTCACTTGTTCTTTTTCTGTTTCATATTTCAACAAGTTTATATATTTTAGCAGTAACGTGTTCATTCTTTGTACATAGTTCTATTTCAAACTTAGTCTTGCATTGTTGAAATGCCTAAAACCTTTTACCCACTTTAAACCTTTCTGAAAATTGTACATAAGAAAATCATTTTATAATCCCCATGAAAAAATATAGCACACCATAGTACTATGTAATATATCATTTATGTTTACTTATGATTTCTTGTCTATGAAATGTTTTTTTGGCTGAAATCCAGAAAGGTATTTTTGAGCACAACCTAGATTTATATTTATTCCATGTTTTAAGAATGGCCTGCCTGAGGTAATTAATTTTGACATCTACACTAACCTTATTATATCATAGATATCCATACCATCCAAATCTCAGATCATGTCCTAACTGCCACAATCCTCTATTTCTTTAAAACTGAATATTTTTCAAAGCAGATATTCATCAAATAGACATTATTCCCATTCACTTTTTGCTCTACAAATGGCCCAATTGCTTTTTCTATATAGTGTAATATTATTCTCACCCACCCCTTTCATGTGTCTAAATGAATATTTTTTTCTACTGGATTTACTTCATTCAGTACATTGTAGAATGTTTCAAAAAGTCAAGTCTGTTTCTTCCACTGTCATCATTCTAAAATGTAAAATGTAACATATAACTATCATCACCTGTAATCTTCTACCACCATAAGCACCTACAACAATAAAGAAGACACCAATTCATAATGTTATCCCCTACATTTCAGCTATTCCACTTATAATTAAACCTACTTCTTCATTTCCTTGTAGCTATATGCTAACCCTACCCCACAGAATCAGACCACCTTCACTCGGATCAATTATATCCATTCCCTTTTTGTTAGGCTGGCAGATATTTAGCCTTTCTTGCTCCTTTCTTTTCATTTTACTATTTAAACCTTTTAAACTCAATTTGCAATCTTCCCAATTCCATGGGCATTACTAGATGGACCAGTGATATTGTCTTCCATTATTCATGACTTTTAGTAAAATAAAGAAGATATAAAATATGTTGTCAACCCTAGTTATATACGTGTCATATGCTAATTATAACTTTTTGGCACATTGTGGCTAGTATTTATTGTATTCTTGAGATTTATATGACTACCCAATTTAAAAAGAATTCTTTTTTCTGGGTGGCATACAGAATAAAAGTATGCCAAAAATACAACCACAGCTCAGATTTACTCTACACATATTTATACTAATTTATACCAGCTAGGATTTCTAATTACTACTTTGCAAGTATTTTGCACATGTCCCACTACCTAAAAGGTATATGCATCAGACTGACACCTACCTACACAAGGAGACATTTGTTGCCTTTATGATTTCTGTATCTTAAGTTCACTAAGACGTTTATTGTAACATCAATATATTCTACTCATACTTTTTTTACTCAGCCTTTAACACAATCTGGCAGTTAGATTTGAGTAGTTCTTAAAAATGATTAGCAATTCTTTAGCAAATTTTGGAATTTTTTATTAATTATTTTTTACTTTTAGGTTATTTATAAAGAAGAAACTTAGAAAAGAACATAAAATAAAAAGAATACAGAATCATATATTCAAAATGCACTGAAAAAAGTAAATGAGTTTTTTTGAAGAGAAAAATGATTATAGAATTTTTTCCAAGAATCCAACAAATGGATGAGATGGTATATGCAACACAAGTGAAAATAATTTTACCATACTTGATTGAGGAAATTCAAGAACTCAGTGCAATGTTCCCACTATATATACATCCAAAATGAATTGAATTAATAAAAATAAAATTAATGGTAAATTTAAATACATTTTTATCAACTAGGACACATACTCCTCTGTGTTAGCTATGTATTTTTAAAGTAAAATTTTGCATAAGCCTAAAATATTTTTTCATATTCTGGGTAAAATGATCAGGAATTCACCAGGAATTTTTGAATTTAAGAAAAAAGTGGAACTCTGGAGTTGTATGTAATAAAATGCAATAGTTTTATGAGTTGGGGATAGGGTTAAAGATGTATAAATGGTACCACTTCTGATTCTCTATGGGAACTTAAGATAGAAGCAAATCTTTATCAACAAAACACTGAGCAAAGCAAACACTTAGATAGGAGATCTCCTGACTCATCCTTCCCTAAAATGACATTTACTACTCTAAACAAGCATCTGATTGGCATACTAGGGTAGGAAAAATAGTAACACTTTGTCTCCATTATCACTGAAATGTAGAGTCAAAATGAACTCAAATTCATGCTTGATGAAATTAACTTTTGGTCTTCAAACAACACTCCACATATTGTTTCTAGTGCTTCATCTCCCAAAGCTCTTCAATAAAGTAAGATTAAAATTAAGAATAGAAAAGGGCTTGGGAGCAGTTTATCAAGAGCCCAGATTAACTCCTGTACCCAAAACTAATTAGGTCACTAAAAGAAGTGCCTCTCAGATCACTGGAAAACTTATCTTCCAGAAACTGGATCCGTCCATTTCCATTTAGTATGTGGACAAGACGAACCCTGTGTAGCACCTCATCCTATGTTGATTAGGAAGTAATGTGACCACAGCACCAAGTTAAATGGTTCTGCATATTTAAATCATCACATAACTGCATTGAGGCAAGTACGAGGTCAAATATATGACCATCAATTACTTGAGATAAGCCTGTGGTTTTAAATACTGAGATTTTTTTTTGACTCAAGGCAAGAAAACTGAAATCATCCAACACCAAAAGCAAGGAAATGACAAACAAACCTGTATTCAGATAAAAAACAAGAAGCCAACTACACAGCAGGATGTTCGATGTGCCAACTTCTGCCTATAGCCCAAATTCAAGTGTATGTGCTTATCCTTCTGACTCTATTTATTCTGACATTCTGACTCTACTTTCAAATTCAGATATGTTGTCCTGTTAAATGAGTGTCAACCCTATTCTTAACTATGTAGTTACTATAGTACCTAAAACCTGGCTGGGCACATCTCATGCTTGGATAGCCCAGCAGATCTAATTGATACACACTAGGTATGTCTGTTGTGAATGAAGCTGTGAATGATCACAGTCTCTCTCTCTCTCTCTCTCTCTCTCTCTCTCTCTCTCTCTCTCTCTCTCTCTCTCTCTCTCTCTCTCTCTC
>JANHFL010002543.1:224978-237879 GCA_032468155.1 Oxyrhabdium leporinum | reverse complement strand
TCAGTGTTGTCACATGAAAAGATATACTTAAATATTT
Organism: Oxyrhabdium leporinum; assembly: GCA_032468155.1. Lineage (NCBI taxonomy): Eukaryota > Metazoa > Chordata > Lepidosauria > Squamata > Cyclocoridae > Oxyrhabdium > Oxyrhabdium leporinum. The sequence goes on along the minus strand of JANHFL010002543.1, from coordinate 237,842 downwards.
ATAAAATGTGAGGGGGTGTACTCACTTCTGTGACATACTGTACACATTTAGTTTTTCCTGCCTAAATGTACAACTTTAATTTTCTCACCATTGAATTGCGTTTTGTTACACTGGACCCCATTTAACAAAATGAAATTAAAAATTCTGAAAACAAAAACATTTCATTTACCTTATATTTTAATCACAGTATTTGCATCCAAATTATACAATAGTTTGAAGATGATATAAGCAACAAATTCTCTTAAAATACCAATATGAACTCGACACAGTGTGACTGCTAGTAGAGAAGCAGTAATCTCTATATTTTGATGCATTTTCTACATGTAAATACAATTCTAAAATGCTAGTCTCATTCTTTATGTTTCTAAATTCTGTGTTATAATATTCTTTACTACTGGACACCCATTTTCAGAAATCTTTGTTATGCTAAATTATTAAACACAGTTTATTAAAAGTAGAATCACTTTTCCCTTTAAATATGTACGCTGTTAAGACTGCTTATTTATCCAAGCAACAAGAAAACATGATTGATTCTTAAAACATATAATTTTTTAAACTTATCTACCAAGCTGCCCTTGCTTGTGCATTCAGCACAGAAGGTACAGTACTGACTGAAACTATAATTTTGTTAGGCATGGAAGGTAAAATATCTTCCTGCAGGCTGGAAAAATTCCCTCCCCCTTCTCCTTTAACCTTGGCTGACAGCCTAACACAGCAAACAAGCTAGACACTGAGATCAACCAAAGAAAATGCAAAAAGCCATCATCACAATATCCCCTACATAATAAGACATTTAATTGAATAAAAAAAAGAACACAGAATGTCCACATAATATGTTATGTACTGTATTTTTCAGCTGTTGTTTTTGCATACGGTAGTCTTTTCTATTTATACTGTGGGTTTTGGCTGAGGCCACAGTTACAACAGGAAATAAAAATTACATTAGTCAGGAAGGAAGCTAATGAGTTTTCCCTCCCTTAAATGCCATTAGATACTTCCTGAAGAAAGGGGAAGTACATTAGTATAATGATGGGACATAAGGAATGAAAAAAACTGTTATTTGATTAAAATCATAAAAAAGCAATAGCAATAATTCCCAGCCTGCCATTCCACATTTTCCAACTGAATTCTCAAAAGTTCAGCAACTAAAGCTGCTTAATCTAACCATGTTTTATTGTCAATACTGCAAAACTACATGTCTTGTTAAATTTTCTGAAATCTTTTAAAATTACTACTCTTTAATTTATAAGGATAAAATTATAAGTTGAATTTGGATATCATTATCATTCGTAATATAAACATAAACACCTGATTAGTTGACTCCATAATTTTTGATAAATTATTTTCAATCATAATATTTTTAATATATGCTTCTTTTGCCATCTATTACTCAATATCGTTTTCCATTCAAATTGTTTCCTGGCTGAACATACATTAGCAATTTTTCTTAACTGAGTTGTTGAACAAGAATGCACATATAAAACACTTCAGGATCCATTCTAATCACTAATCTTAATTACACTGTTTACCTCTTTAATGTAGTCCTGTGATTCTATAAAATGCATATTTAGCGCTTTGCACAAGAGAAACGTATATCACTATTGCTCTTCTGATTGAAATGCCTGGAATTGGTCAAACTCTGTACAGCAATACCACAGTACAACAAAAATATGCATTCACAAATTGAAAAGGGGCACTTCTAGTATATCAAAAACTATAAATTATGAGACTGGATTTTTAAAAGGATATGAAGCTGTAGTAGCTTGTGCACCTTATGTAATTGATATAAACCAGGCTTAAAGCAGTTAAAAGTAGAGGGATTCTTGGTGCTCTCTGAATTATAAGAAAAACTGTATATCTTATTGAAGAATTATTTAATATAATTTGATAATCTATTTAAGAACAGAGAATCATCTTTAGTAAATCCAAAAATATCTCCTTTGAAATTAAGACATCTTAATTTTTGCAAAAGTGACAGGAATTAAAATGTAAAAATCAATGCCATCAAATATGTTAATGGACATCAACGTAAGATGACTTTAAAAGTTATTCATTTACTAATTGATCAGGCTTCTATTTGCTACAAATGATATTTATTTACCAGTGAAAATGTATACAAGCATCTCAAGTAGACTCTGGCTGACCTAGATAGAAACATGCAAGAACTGTGGAAATTGTGAAATACTTTTTAAATTAGTAAAAGTAATACATCTCCATTAACTATAGGTTCTTTAGATAGTTAAAGCCTTTTACTCTCTCAAAATAAATTTCTTTAAACAAATATTAATTAAATTTAAATTTGAAGCAGGCTTTTGCAAAATGATTGAAACTATCTATGACTAGCTAAAAGCCAGGTAAGTCTTAACAATTATAATTCTGATCCCATTATGATTTTAAGAAGTACTAAGCAGAATTGTCCTTTATTACCTTTACTATTTAACCTAACTGTAGAAGCATTGGCAATTGTATTTAGATCTAATAATGAGATTAGTGGGATAAAAATGTGAGATAAGACATATCTTTTAAATCTATTTGCAGATAATTTGATATTGACTCTCTCAAATGCTTCTTTATTTGGCTAACTATACTAAGAATGAGCTAGAGGAATTTGCTGTCAGGACTATCAGATATTTTTCAGAAATCACATTTTATATTTTTTCATACACTCACATTTCCATTTTCAGGAATTCCAACAGCGTATAAATCTTTAAAATATTTAGGCATTATTGTAACTAAAACATTAACAAAATCTTTACAAATAGTTATTTGCCAACTTGGAAGAAATTAAATAAAGATGGGAAATTGGGTTTCCAAATATTTCCATATTTTAGGGCAAATTGCAGTGGTTAAAATGAAAATTCTTGTATGGATTAACTTTTTATTTCAATGACTCCCAGTGGCAATTCCAGAACAGGCTTTAAGATATTGACAAAGAAAAATACAAAGCTTCTGTTTCCATGCAAAAAAACCCGAGAATAAATAAAAGAATTTTATATAGACTTCAGAAACAGGGAGGATGGACATGCATAATTTGTTAATACATTATAAAGCAGCACAGCTAGGCATATGATTTCATTTATTATTATCTTCTAAACAATAGATTCATACTGAAACTAAGAGTCAGGTAAGTTTATAAATCAATGGTTTTTTCACCCATAATATTTTTGTAGAATAATGTTTTTTTTTTAAATTAAAACAGTGTTTCACTGTTTGAAAGAGTAAATACATAGTTTTGATAAAGAATACTTTTTCTTAAACTCCTCTAATAACATATATTGATCAGGATGATTACTATGGTTTGGCAAAAATGAAATCTCAGAAAGAATATAACCTTTACAGACTAAACAATTTTTACAGTAATAGAGAAACCTTCGGCAAAGATTAGATTCAGGAACAAATAAGTGCTAAATTATCATGGTTTTGCTGGTATAAACTCAAATCTATTTTGGATAATAGAAATATTACAGATCCAGCAACATGGCAACATATACTAATTTCAAGAATTCAATACAGGTAGTCCTTGACTTAACATGATAACCATCATGATTTACAACCATAATTGCTAGGTTCGATTACACTTGTAAGTCGAGGACTACCTGTATTTCATTATACACAAAAACTAATTAATGTCTCTTTAGACATGTGATATTTTTCAATTTGCTTAAAGGAGGCTGCTAAACACTTTATATTGAAATACGTCTTCAACCCTGGAGGTCTTTGTTAACTATATAATTGTTCTAATCTTCCATTCCTGCAGAAGATGAAAGGCAGTGATCATTCGTCTCCAAAAGTATTTGGATGCAGCTGATATCTAGAACTATTTTATTCAACCTTAGTCAAGAGATTATATACTATTTTGATCACTCTTTTTGAGTTACAACAGAAACAAAATGAGCGGAATATGATCCTATTAATTCTTCGCAACCTATAGGAAGCTTTAAATGTCATCGATCATGCTATCCTTCTAGGTCTTCAATGTCTTCTGGTGGGGTTGACGTATCTTGTTACAATATATTTTACTAGAGACACAAAAAAGTTTCATTTTTATAACCACTCATTCAGCAACTGTTTGAAGTTGTAACAGTGTTGAAAAGTCACTTATAAGCAGTCTTTGTATTTATGACCGTCACATGATCAAAATTAGGGTGCTTGGCAACTGGCATATATTTACGATGGTTGCACTGTCCCAGATCATGTGACTGTAATTTGCAACTGCTTCAGCCAGCTTCTGACAAGCAAAGTCAATGGAGGAAGGCAGAATCACTTAACAATTATGTTATTTACTTAACAGCTACAATGATTTGTTCACGAAATGTGTCAAAAAAACCCCTAATAAAATCAGGTATGACTCACTTAATGACTGTCTCACTTTGAAACAAAAATTCTGGTTATGAAAGTAATTTTTATGGGACTATAATTTTATATCTACTCAAAAGTAAGCACCACTAAGGTAATCTTAATAGTTTTCTTCATTTGACATATATAAAATGTCTGATAATTTAACAGGATTTTCATAGAGAATGAAGATTAAGAGAAGACAGATTACAATTTTCAAGTGCATCTCCTTCAGTGCATTTCAGTTTCTTCATAAAACATAAATAGGGACATTTATGTGGCACTAAATCACTATTATAGTACATATTATAATGATCCCAAGAAATAATGTTTAACCCTTGGATCACTACAAAACTTCAGAGCTCAATCTATGTAATCTAGATTTTTTCCCTAAAAGTGGCATTAAATAAAACTTTAAATTAAAGACTTAAAATTATTCATTAAACATGGTGGTAGAATAACAGGCCAATTAATTCCACTTATAACAGAGTAGGCTTTTGTGCTTGTTTACTTCATTACAGGCCACCCTAAGCCATCAGGAATTGCCTTAAGAAGTCACGAGTATGAGGATAGAAGGAGAAACATGGATAATCAAAAGGTCCTTTACTATTAGGAACTGCAGTTGTTCATAAAACTATTGCAATGAAAAGAAACTAAATGGTTCAGAATGGGTATGAACTATTCTAACATATGGTATCAATAAATGCTATATTTATGCCAGTGTGAACTAAGGATTATGTACAGTTCTTAAAAATATACATTGAACAGTAATTCAGAGAATATATTTTGAAAACAAAAGTTCCAAGTCCTCAAGTAAAGGATTGCTAGAAGTTGTTGGGAGAGATCTCTGCTGAAGACGTTAGAGACCTGCTTCAGGCACACAAAAATATTATATCTCTGGAGATCTGATATAGTTAACTGATTATTAATACACCTGAAATTGATTTGAATCTGTTAGTATATAAATCAACACAAAATAAGAGTGAATCCTTAAGAGAGGATCAACAGTGCAATAATGAGAGTTGAATAGTAAACAAAACAGCCTCATAGCAGTTCAATATTTCCTCTTGAACATGCAAAATATACTATGATTCCATTCTAGCATATTGTAATTTTGAGCAGCAGGAAATGGTGCTCAGCTCTTAGACAACAAGATGTTCTTATGGTTCTGAGTTCTTTTGCTCTTAGAAAAAGTAAATTGATTTGGGACAGAAATACTGTGTCACCATATTTATATTCCCATCAGGCAAGAAACTGAGATAATAACTTTTATCTCTTTAAGTGTCATACTAATTACCAGATAAAATGATGATTTTAAAAGCCAGATATATTAGTTCAACAACAAAGTGTTTTGAAAGGAAACTTCATTTAAGAAGAGATCTTATTAAATTTCAACAAGCAGCAGCACGCTATTTAATGGTATGAAGTGAAAAACTGGTGATGCAAAAAAATAAATGCTGACAAGGAACAATATATTTATTACCAAGCACAAATCATTTCTTCAGAGAAAAAAGGAATACACCTTATTTGAGCAATTGTTTCCAGACATTTGTTGTATATATACAAAAATATATTTTAAAAATTTGCTTTTTCTTTTAAAAAACTGATTGGAATGAACAATAATTCCTCTAAGTGTGCTCTTGTTACACTACAGTACAGGAAAAATAAAAAGTAAGCAAAACAACATCATAGCAACTTAAAGACACTGCTTAAAGAAGTGTAAATGTTACTTATGACAGCTTCATTCTCCTGAAAACTTGCTTTCCATATAATTTGGAATATATATTTTAAAATCCTAATCAAATATAATTGAAGTAATTTTTTCAGAAAGGGCAGAAAAATAAACTATTACAAAACTATATACACATGTGTAATATAATTATGGATGGCCTTGACATTTATTATGAGTATACTGTTCTTAAAAAAGCTTTATAAACAAGACCAGTTTGGTGTGGTGGTGGACGTGCTAACCTTACTTAATCACTTATTAATCGATCGCAAAGGACAGCTTTACTTAAAACAGATAACCATATTTTTAATGCCATCAAACAACATCTATCTATCCCAAGTCCTATACTATCTGTATTATATCAAATTAGGATTACAAGTTTCCATGGAAATTCAGGTTCAGTGTGATCCATTTAGGACAGGGGTGTCAAACTCAATTTCATTGATGGCCACATCAGGATTGGGTTTGACCTTGGAGGGCTGGTGGAGGCGTGGCAATGGTGGGTGTGGTCATGGTGGGTGTGACATAGGACCGCACCTCCGCAGGCAAGGTTTTATAAACTTATAAAAATAGGGAGGCATACATTTCTGTGATTTTATTTTTTTGATACTTACTTGATCACTTTATAAGAAAGACCACATCAAGAAACTGACTCTATAGAAAGACACTAGAACTATAAAATTGTTGACATAGGCTACAGTAGCAGAATCCTAAAAGGTAAAATATTTTACTTTTCCTCCCTTTTATAATCTTCTGAGTCAAGGGTCCAACACACAGCCTCCTGAACACTCCGGAAGCTCTGTTTTGGGCCTGGAAGGCCTCATGGACCACTCCGGAGCCTCCGTTTTGAGCTTGGAAGGCCTCCTGGAGGGCTCCAGAGGCCAAAAGCAGTTGGGAGGGGCCCCCGCCCATGCCCCATTTTTCTAGTAGAGGCCCCATGGGCCGATCCTTTGTTATTTCCAGACTGGCCCCAACAGGCCAGCTCTAAGCACCCCGTGGGCTGCATCTGGCAATGGGCCTTGAGTTTGATACCCCTGATTTAGGAAGATACAGTTCTTCAGTCATGTAGAATACAAGGAATCTAAGATGTCTTCACTTAAAACCAGTGTCTCTGAAATTTGCTCCAAAAAGAACCTACTTGATTCTTTTTCCTGAGGGGTTCACAAATAAAAAAAATTCCCTGAAATTGTTTTCTTATACAAACTGTCTAAGAGGCAGAACAAAAGAAATAAAAATAAGGAAACCTTAAAATGGGTAATCAAGATGAAGAAATAGATAGAAATAAAGAACCAAGAGAAGAATAGGGAAGACAAGCTAAGAAACGAATAATTAAAACATTAAGGTGGTTAAGAGATGATGGTTAAAAAAGAGAATAGGTTTAAGATAGCAGGGACACATTTTTTTTTAAAAAAAGAGAGAAATAGAGAGATGGGATTAGAAGGGGAATAGATAACAAGGTAGAAAAAAATAAAACTTGAATGATGGTATAATCGAATTATAAACTTAATATGAAGAAATGTATATTTGCTAAATATAATAGGGAGGATTGACAATAGCTTATTGGTATTAAAAAATATGTGTTGAACATGGCGACCGAAATAAAAATAACTAAATGTAATAAAGATGATTAGTAATAGCCAACTTGTATGAAAACGTATGACATCATGGTGATTGAAATAAAAATAATTTCATAGTTAAATAAGTAATGAAGGAAGTTTTTGATATCATAAATGTAATAGAGAGGATTTAAAATGTTTTACCTATATTAAAGATTCAAAATAGACTGATTGGCATAAAAATGACATGTGGAAGTATTGTATAATTTGACCTTTGGTGGAACTAAAGAATGATGGATAATAATTTGTTATTAATATATGTAATAGTGTTAGAATTATATAATTTGGTTAAATGATATAAATATGATGAATAATATTCAGATACCACACTGTTCACACAATGATATGCTTGTATAAAGATTTAAAAATAAAAAACTTTATAAAAAAAGATTTAGTGTCATTTTGGAGATAAAGCAGATAAATTCAGATCATCTGGAAGCTGATACCAAAGATCTTACGTCAAATACCTATATATAATCAACCTTTAAATCTACTTTTGTTCTTATATATTTTGAGTTTAGTCTGTAAACTAGTATCTGTATCTCCCATCCTCCATAGTACCTGTGCTGGAATCATAGCCAAATAATAGAAAATATAATAGCAGGTTTGAGCATTTGTTATTTGGGGATTCACAGTTAAAAGCTAAAGACACAATGCCCATGGTGTTGTTTTGCATCAAGAATAAAATTCTTATTCTGAATCAGTTCATCATAACTATTTATTTTCCATTTCAGGGTAGGTGGCCCACCACTCTGTTCCTGAACCATGATGCTGAATAATTCCAGTAACTTAGCCAATTCTATAAGATGCTGGCAGTTACACTGCAAAAACATGTGGTGGCTTATAATTTTCTCTCTAAGTCCTACATCAATTATCAGCTTTCTCATTTAGTAACTGCTATATTTCTGGTGCCTTAAATCAATGGCTGTAATAATACTGTGTTACTGCTGTACACAGCAAATGTACAGCAATCAAAAAACTAGAATGAAAATTGACTAATTTTTTTTCTTTATACAAAAACAAAACAAAAAACCCTTATAATTGACAAGCCCTTGAGAGGCTACATTTTTATCTCTCCCTCTTTCTCTCTCTAAATTTCTCTTTATCTCTATTGACCCATTGATACATCGATCTATCTAGATACAATCCCATAAGAAAAAACAGCACTGACTCATGCTATGCTTATTTTTACATAGATTGTAGGGAGGTAGAAAATTGTTCCATGCACAACCATTGCATGCACAGAACACTTGGTTTTCATTGTGCCTGAAATGAAACATGTCAGATTTTTTTACTTTATTACAAGAAGAGATAGAAGTAGCAAGTGAAGGCAGCGAAAAAGTAGGAACATTGGCAACTAATGGAGGGCAACAAAAGGGAAAGGATGATTGGAAGTGGGCAGGCCAGTGAGATATGTCCCCTTTCATCTAGTATCAGTTCCAAAGATATTGTTAGGAAGAGATTTATCCCTAGATAGCTACTCTGTAGAGTCCTGCAAAGTTCTACAATATCTCCACTTCTATTTAACATCAATAGGAAAATGATGGATGCTAGCATTGATTTGTTACCGAAGCTGAGCAAGTGATGTCATCAGTTGTTTCCATTGCTGAAGTCTGTGGAAATCTGGATAAATAACATGAAAAATAAGACCACCAAAGTCCCTTCCAATTCTGTTATACTATGTTCTATGCCTCAACTTAACCCTGGAAAGATTGAGTGATGTGTTTCTTAGAGCTCGCTGGATATGGGATGTTCCCATCTGTAGTTTTGAATAATATAGCACTTCCCCATACAGAACCAGTGCAAAATTTGGGAATCAACAGTTGTGGCCAGAAAGTGGTTTGCACAAATCCTTATCTAACAATGACACTCATCTCTAGATCAGCAGCCTTAGTCAAAGTCATTCATGCCTTGATCTTCTCTTGTTTGGACTATTACTATGCATTCTACATGGGACTGCCCTTGAAATCCATCCTGAACTGCAACTCACTCAGAACACAGAGGAATGAATATTTATGGTTCCACCATGGCACAAACCACTATTTTCCATGCTGTAATGGCTTCCAATAGGTTGTGTTCAGTCCAAGGACTTATAAAGTCCTATATAAACAGGGACAGATTATTTGTTGTGTCACCTAAATCAAATTAACTGTGCGCATCTCATTCATTCCAAAAGGGTTGGTATGCTCCAAATTTCCACTGTTAAGTATATTATTTGGCAAGATTAAGATGTATGCATTTTCTATTGTAGTATCAACCTCTGGGACAACACACACTCTGAGATTCAGATTAGGCTACTATGTCTAATGAGCCTATCTGTATTGAGAATAGAAACTGCATATGGGCCTCAGTTAGGTTATATTTCTTTTGTGGTCGGTTTTTCTTTTTTATTGCGGTTTTTGGTTTTATTCTATGCTAGCTGTCAGGGTAGCAATTTGTGATCTGTGTACTCATAAACATGAAGGAAAGACATTTGAACAAATGAATGCATAATTACTATATCAATTGTATAGATTCAAAATAGGAAAATAGTAAATGTCAGATTCAGAAATTTGAACTCCCTTTTGGTCTGTATTATGTAACAAATCTTTCTGTGGTGTTAAATTTTTCCTAAAACTATTTCTACTTTTTTATCTATTATTTTCTGCAGAAACTACTGTAGTTGGAAATATTCAACATGTAGCTCCAAACAAACAGGTTGAAGATTTCATTTCAAATGGGATATGAAATAATTAAGTTGGTTTCACGGTAGATTACTCTTCTTATGAAAGTCACTGTTGGACTTTTTATGTTGCTTTTAGAACTACCAGTCATATTTCTGTTGCTTTATTGGTGAAGATTGATGATGTAGATCTGGGTGAATGGATGATTCACCCAGAAGATACCAGCCCAGACTGAAGAGGACAATGTGCAGCTTAATTCACTGCCTCTCTGGTAAGTTACTGGAGTTTTATAAATAATTAGCTGAGAAATTTAGAATTCATGTGAAAGTGAAGCAGTTGTACGTCCTAATGCTGTATCGAAGATACAAAGACTGTTAATAGAACGTTTGCACATTTGTATTGTTGTGCATGCTTAACAAACCACCATGACAATTTTTAAAAAATACATTTGACATTAATAGAGAGTTTTGCTTTAATTTATGCATGGTTAATGTGTGATGTATGTTAATAGGAAACAAATTGCTCTGCATGCTCTTTTGACCTGTTGCTTTTGGGCTCCATAGTGAATTTAAAAATGTTTAAAGGGTCCTGTTTTTCCGTGAGATTATCTGTGAGTTTAGCTCTTGTCCTGGGCTGTGAAAGTACATATACGTAACTTAATTCACATTTTAGCTACACAGGATGATTTTTTTGCTTGATGGGTGAGTCCACAGCATTGGAGCAAAAATATTATTTTCTTTTTTTCTTTTCTTTCTTTCTTTTCCAAAAATAAAATAATTTTGCTTCAAATGTTGTCCTACATATCACTTATATTATAGCACTTGTATCACAACAGGAAAAAAAGCCTAAGAAACCAAAAATACCTACCCTCACATGGAGATCAGAATACAATTTTCACTAGCTGAGTTTCAAATATTCTTTCCAGATGAATAGCCTGTACTATTGCTAAAACTGCTAAAATAAGTACTAAAGTTGTTGAAAGATTAGCACTTTTGTTTTCCGTTAATGTGGGCTGGTTGAGCTGTCAGGGAGTTTATTTCAGAAGATGAAAGATTTTTTGTTGTGTTTCTCTATTTCATACACAACATGCTCTCTAATTTTATCATTCTATGAAAATGCCTTCAATACTGAATTATCAAATGCTGAAACCTCAACAAGAAAAGTGCAAGTTGGATGATTGTAATGTTTTACTGCTCTGCATGTCCTCAAACAAGAGCAATAGTCCACAAGTACTGACTTGGGGGTGACAAAAACATTTTTTCTAAATAAGCAACTGTGCAAATTCAAAACCCATGAATAAAGAAGATTGCTTGCATTTCTTTAGTAAAAGGTGACACATTTATATGATCTGAAGAGAAACCATAGAATGAATATTTTGTGAGTGTATGTGTGCGCATGTGATATTGAGTTTTGTTTCATCACTGCAATTGAATAAAATGCTTTGAGTAACACTTTCTTTCTGAGCTTGGACAAAATAGTATTTCCATTTCATGTTCCATTTAGAATACACACTAATATAATTAAATGAATTTTAATTTGTAAAAGTAATCCAACATTTAGCAATTGTATATTCTGAAGATTATTAATGTTCTGTTAACATTCCTTTTGGATAGGTTTCTGAATATGGTTGCTTTGGTTTATTTTTAAATTCTCTACCCACTAGTAGTAAATACACTTTGAAAAAAAATAATTTATTAGCATTCCCTAGATAGTATTGCACAATTATGATGGGAAGAGATTCCCAAGACAGCTATCTCATGCTTAAAAGCTTTTTCCAGTCATTGTAGCATAAGTCAGTGGAAGAAATTGTTATTCAATTTTTGAAAAATGAAAAAAATACAGGTAGTCCTTGACTTATAACAGTTGATTTAGTGGCCATTCAAAGTTACAACAGCCCTGAAAAAGTGACTCATGTATGATGCAAAAAATAGCTAATAATCTTGGGATTTGCTAAGATGTAGAAAGCTACCTCAATTCATAAAGTTATTAAACTGTAGAGAAAAATTTAACATTTAGTTATGTCATCTGTAGAAGAGCAATTCAATGACACAAAAAAGAAAACGTGGGCATGACACAAACTACATTTGTGAGAATAGTAATAAGGTGATTAGTATCAACAAAATATTTAGAAGTAATTATAGAATGAATACCATCTTTTGAACGCTGGTTATAAAGACTCACTTTGGTCTAACCAAAGTGGTCAGTGGCCAGTGGTTCTCAATCTTTTCTTCACCATAGATCCCATTTAAACCCCTCTTGTGGCCATGGACCACCAAGACTTATTTCAATATTTAAATCATAACATTTCTTCAAGCTTCTGTGGACCCCCTGTAATGAAACTGTGCCCTCCAGGGGTCCATGGATCACAGGTTCAGAACCATCACAGTACGTTAACCTGACCACAAATCTCAGCTACATACACTCACAGTCATGTTATAATCCTAGTGTCAGCCTTGGGAGCCATATTTGTAGAAGGCCTCTGTGGCTGCCACATTTTAGTGCCTGGGAAATTGGGAGGGGG